>JAMKQA010003686.1:0-12680 GCA_024699735.1 Posidonia australis
TTTTACAACGGTCGGGACAAAACGGAATTCCGAAAATATTTCGGTCTGCCGAAATGTCACTTTACTCCTTTGGTCACTGATTTTCGGTGTGCCGCTTGATCTTCCGAAACTTGCTGAAACGGTATTCTGATTTGGATCGGTCAACCGTTTTTCTGGTAGCTTTTGATTTCTTTGAATTTCGGTGCTCCGAGTGATGTACCGATATTCCCTGATTCGGAATACCGAAATATTTCGGTATGCCGATTTGGATATAAGCTACAAAAAGCTTCTATCTTTGCATATGAGTCCAATTATATACATAAAAGAATATTATGCTTTTGTAAATGCTTTTCATATTTTCTTAAGTGATTATTAACATTTAATCACATTTCATTTGTTATCATCAAAATATATTTATAGATTTTTTCAACAGGACCATCTAGACTCTGTCTGGTAGTCTAGAAGAAGATGGAAAAGTGGCTTTGAATCAGCCTGTCAGGGTCAGAATTCAATGGCAAAGGGGTGGTACCGAGATTCGTCCGTCCGAATCGAACCTGGGATGGGACCATCTAGACTCCGTCTGGTAGTCTAGAAGAAGATGGAATGGTGTGCCTTGAATCCGCAGGTCAGGGTCGGAATTCAAAGGCAAAGGGGTGGCACCGAGATTCGTTCATTCGGATCGAACCTGGGATGGGACCATCTAGACTCCATCTGGTAGTCTAGAAGAAGATGGAAAGGGGGGTGCTTTGAATTCACCTGTTAGGGTTTGAATTCAAAGGCAAAGGGTGGCACCAAGATTTGTCCGTCTGGATCGAACCTAGGATTGGACCATTTAGACTTCGTCTGGTAGTCTAGAAGAAGATGGAAAGGGAGGTGCCTTGAATCCTCCTGTCAGGATCGAAATTCAAAGGCAAAGGGTGGCACCTAGATTCGTCCGTCTGGATCGAACCTGGGATGGGACCATCTAGACTCCGTCCGGTGGTCTAGAAGAAGATGGGAAAGGGAGGCCTTGAATTCACCTATTAGGGTCGGAATTCAAAGGCAAAGGGTGGCACCGAGATTCATTCGTCCAGATCGAACCTGGGATGGGACCATCTAGACTCCGTTCGGTAGTCTAGAAGAAGATGGAAAAGGGTAGCCTTGAATCAGCCTGTCAGGGTCGGAATTCAAAGGCAAAGGGTGGCATCGAGATTCGTCCGTCTGGATCGAACCTGGGATGATACTGGGATTCCTCCTACCTGGTACAAAAGTCTATGACGACTTTGTTTGTCTAGGCTCTGGTGCCAAATTGAAATAACATTCTCGGCTATTTGTTGGGCACACCCCAGCTCCAAGTCGACGGGCAGAAGAAGGTAGATGTTTGAACCAGCCAAGCATGTGTTACAGTCATGACAATTCCAGCTTCAAATCAACCAAAAGCATCCAATCAAACTGATACAAGTGTTTCAATGAACCTATTATAGTAATCGAATACAATGCAGCAAATAGCACAACACGAATATCAAGAATTTGCATCGTTCCTAGACCTCTTAGACCTCTAGCTTTGGTAAACAATGTATGGCTTGGGGCTGCTCCACAGATCGACCAAGTTTCTTCAATTTTGGCTTCATAATCAACTGAACAACCCCTCCCTTTTATGACGGTGAGACTATCTGATAGGATGGAGCCATTTTACAGGCATGATAGCTCCTTAGTCATGGCATAAGTGCTCAAAGGGTACTCCTGAAACTGTGCTGGCATTAACCCTTGAATGAAGGAATCCTGCTGGTATCCGAACTACGCATCACCCGAATTGGATGATACTCAACACCACCAGTCAGTCCCGGTAGGATGATAAGCTGCATGTTGGTAGTATTGAAGAAAGCCTCGAAATTATGAGTTGCCGAAGGGATGATTCGCCATGTTACCTTGTCTTCTATCAAGCTCTCCAGCCACTCATACTCCTTGTGAACTGATGTGAGGGTGCAAGCATGACCGCTTTGGCAAGAAGACTCAAAGGCTGACCGTTGAGGGCATAAGATCTCCACACCCAGATGAGTGGTGAACCACACCTGTACAAAAGCTCCGCAACCATAGAAATGTCGACAACGACGTAATGACCGGTATAAGGCCCGGTAAATCTCTGCTAGGATAACTGGAGCCAAGTCCATCTGACAGGTTACCATTACCAAAGCGATCTTCGCAACTTTGATATTTACAACAGTCTGACCATGGCTGAAAACTAGCTTGCCTAAGAAGCAGACCACAAAACCCTTCAGCCATAGCTCATCACCCAGGGAGGTGCGCATCTCGACCACCTTGTCAAAGTATGCCAATTGTAACATTGGACTTGGCCCATCAGTACAGATGAGTTGACGACCACAATTGTCGGTTGACAGGCCAATCAATTCACTCAATACTGAGGAGTATCCGTCTCGCTGCATAAACATAGTAGGCCCCATAAGCTTATGCAGACAGCACATTTGGCAGACCTCCTCCAAAGTAGGAGTCAATTCAATTCTTCTGAAGCGGAATACATGGGTAGTGGGCTTCCAGAAACGGGCAGCTGCACACAAAAGATATCAGGAAACCTCCACATTCGCAATATCCAAGAACTTTGAGGGGATACCCCAAGTTCTCAGCTTGTCACGATCATTGCCTGTCAATTTCCCAATCCACCTTCGCAGAACATCTGAGCAATGTGTCGGTACAACCATTGTGGGGAAACCCATGATCGACTAGGGAAGTTTTAGCTTCTTTTGACTCAGGCCACACCAGACTAGAAAGAAGAACTCCTGCGGAACATCATCAAAATATTTACTTTCGATTAGACAAAGGGCTTTATTCCATACAATCACATTTTAAGAAGTCTGACGTAGACAAAAAGTGCCGCATAAATGCTTTTGAAAATAAGGAAGAGCAATCCAAGGTTGTGGAAACCATTCAATGACCATCAGTACATAGCAATCCGAACTACAGGCCATTAAGTGGTTCAACTCGGGCGTCAAGCCTCGAGAAATGATCCATAGCAAACCAGATCAAGTGTCAAATCAGAGAGAAATTGCCATCTAATGGTCGGGGTTGTTTGGTAACAGAGCCAACATTGAGTATTCAAGGAATCAACCGTTCCACTTAACCCCAAGAGGAATACCGTACATTTCGATGATATGGTTTACACCGCTGGAATGATTACTCTAAATTTATATACAAGACACAAAAAGGATCTTGCTAATTCTGCAGGAACAAGACCAAGGTTGGATGTTGTGGTTATAACCCCCCAATACTCCACCATGAATCGTCTGGTTTTGCGATTCATCTCTCTTGGATTTATTAGAGATCCTATTCTATTCTCAGTGAGATGAAGTTGCCGGTGTCCTCGTTCTTGAGCTCGAGCAATAGAATAGTCAACGTGTCTTAGATGAAGATACTGTTCCAAAGAGGGTGAATGAAAAGGCAGCCGACATACCCCTGATTGACAAGGGAGGTTGTCACCATAAAGAAAGCCGACATGCCCCTAGTGTACGGTATCCCTTACTAGATCTTTAGCCAAAGAGCAGCTGACATCCCTTTGATTAACGGAGGAGGTTGTCACCATAAAGGCAACTGGCATGCCCCTGGTGTACAGTATCCTCTGCTAGATTATTAGCCAAAGAGCAGTTGACATTCCCTTGATTAACGGAGGAGGTCGTCACCATAAAGGCAGCTGGCATGCCCCTGATGTACAGTATCCTCTGCTAGAATTTTAGCCAAAGAGCAGCTGACATTCCCTTGGCTTAAAATCTAGCACAACCTTGCAAAGTGAATGAATGATAATGAATGCAGGAATGGTAATGTCATATTATATCACCCTCAGGATTTTGGAATGCTAATAACGCCTGTTATGAGAAGAGGGGATGACCTCGATTCACAAGGCACTACTCAGACTTCTAGGCTGTTGGTGGCTCTCCAGAATGGGTAATTCATTAGGTTAGGTTCCGTGTCAAACTCTTGGGGACTTAACCTACTTTTTTAACTTTTGACTCATTTCTTTTCTCCCTCTTAGGCTTGTAGGCTCACTCCAACCCTTGTTTGGAGATAGTGGGCATTCGGATTTGGAGGGGACTGGTGGAATTGTATGTGAGGGGTGGCTAGTCCCTTTGGTAATTTGAATTCTTGGGATGCTTGCTTCGACTTCTCCCCAAGGTATGTGATAGGAGTAGAGTTGACCTATTTGCCTCTCTCACTTAAGGCTAGCTTCTGTCTTCGACTTCTGTCTCCCTTTCTTTCTTTTGTGCCCTTGTGGATATGTTTATTTTTCTATTTTGGCTCACACTCATGCTCGCTCCTAACATTTTATCTCCCTCTGGAGGTTTAAGTCCTTAGGGAGTTTGGACATTTCGTTTAACCATGGTTGGGTGGTGGCTCCCTCGCCTGCTAAAAGGTCTAGGTAGTATCAACTGAAGAAGTGTAAGCCCTTCTCAAATAGGCTAGTCATTCCGATTTTCATCATCGAGCTATGATGCTGATGCACTTATGCATGGATGCATGTTTTTTTTTATGTGCTTTTTGATGCAAGCGTAACGAGTGCAAAAAAGAAAAAACATGAGTTCGAGATAATGCAAAAATGTGTGAATAGAACGAATAAAACTTGTGTGAATGCAGCTAGAAAGCTTTGCAAGGCAAGGATGTGGCTCTCCATCATTGGTAGTATTTCTTTAGGTAACATGAATTGACCGGCTCTGACTGCTCAATGTGGTCCATGTCTTCAAGGATCATCGCTCCCCCAGAGAATACTTGTTTGATGATATAAGGGCCACACCAATTGGGTCTGAATTTGCCGCTAGAGTCAAGGAGATGGATGGCCCGTAAGACCAAGTCTCCAGGAGTAAACCCTCTAGGACAGACTTTCTTCTGGTAGGATCTTACCATCCTCCTTTGATAACACTGGGCATGGTGTAGGGCCTGCAGTCGATGTTCATCTATCAAATTCAACTACGTGAAGCGATCGCGCAACCATTCAGCTTCTTCAAGTTCTGCTTCTTTCAAGATCCTCAAGGAAGGGATTTCCACCTCAACCGGTAGCACGGCCTCCATGCCGTAGACTAAAGAAAAAGGTGTGGCGCCTTGTGGATGTCCGGATAGAAGTTCAATATGCCCACAATGCAAAGGGAAGCTTTTCATGCCAATCCTTGTGAGTCTCTGCCATCTTCTTTAGTATCTTGGTAATGTTCTTGTTGGCTGACTCAACCGCTCCATTCATCTAGGGACGGTAAGGTGAAGAACGGTGGTGCTTAATGTGGAAATTATGTAAATAATCTTCGACCCTCTTGGCTATAAAGTTCTTCCCATTATCCGATATTATTGCGTGTGGGACCCCATTTCGGGATATGATGTTATTCTTCAAGAACATCTCTATTACTGCAGCAGTGACAGTCTTGTATGACGCCGCTTCGACCCACTTTGTGAAGTAATCGATGGCCACCAGAATGAAACGAAGCCCATTAGATGTTGCTAGGTGAATGGCGCCGACAACATCAATTCCCCAGGTGGAGAAAGGCCATGGTGATGACATACTGTGAAGTTGTTGCAGGGGGAGCATGGATTAGATTCCCATGGATCTGGTAGGCGTGACACCTTCGCACAAACTGACAGTAATCTGCCTCCATGGTCGACCAATAATAGCCTTGCAACATGATCTTCTTAGCCAACAGAACTCCATTCATGTGCGGCCCGCATTTCCTAGCATGGACTTGTAACATGACGACATCAGCCTCCTTCCTATCCAAGCACCTCAAGAGCATTTGGTTATAGGATCTCTTGTACAAATGGCTAGTCCCGAGCACATAGCTGGATGCCAAGCACTTTAATTTCCTTGCTTCTGTTGCTGACACCTGAGGAGGGAGGTTCTCGGTTTTTAGAAGAACCTTAATGTCATGGTACCACGGGAGCTCTTCCTGTGGGTCTGCTTCCTCTATGCTCATGCAGTGTGCTAGTTAATCCATGCATGTAACTGACACATCCACTATACGGTCTTCTGGTATCAAGAGCCAAGACGCTAAGGTTGCCAAGGCATCTGCGTAGGCATTCTTGGCCTTATTTATAAAGGAAAATGAACCTCCTGGAATTCTGTCACGAGCTTCATAAGATGGGCATAGTATTGGATGAGCTTTTGATCCTTGATCTTCCAGTCATCGTTAACCTGTCCGATGACAAGCATGGCATCACCATGCACAAGTAACTTGTGAACACCATGCTCTAAGGCCATCTGAAGTCCCAATATGCATACCTCATATTCAGCTTCGTTATTTGTGCATTTGAAATTTAATTTCCTTGCGTAGGGAGTCATCTGGCCTTGGGGGGTTACCAGTACGGCGCCAATACCCATTCCTCTTTTGTTGACTGCGTCGTCAAAGTATAAGTGCCATTGATCCTTCTCCTCGGCCATCTCTGATTCATCATCATTATCCTCGGTAAAGAACACATCTTCGTCTGGAAATTGGGTCCACAAGGGTTGGTACTCTGGTATAGGTAGCTCGGCCAAATGGTTTGCCACTGCTTGTCCCTTTATGGATTTTTTTGTGACGAAGGAGATGTCATATTGGGATAACATTACCTACCACTTGACACACCGTCCTACAAGCACCGGCTTTTGGAGCAAATACTTCATAAGGTCATGGCGACAAAGGAACAGGACTGAGTATGCCATCATATAATGCCTTAGGCATTGAGCTACCCAAACTAGAGATAAGCAGACCTTCTCTATGGTAGTGTACCTGGCCTCACAATCATTAAACTTTTTACTTGGATAATATATCACCCTCTCCTTACGACTAGATTCATCATGCTAGCCCAATACTGCTCCCATGGAATGTGGGTCACGGATAGATAAAGGAGTAGGGCCCACCCCAGCCTAGCGGGACCAAAACTGGAGGTCTGGCTAACAACTGCTTGATCTTGTCAAAGGCTGCTTGACATTCCTCGTTCCAACCGATCTATGCATTCTTCGTTAGGGCTTGAAGATCGGCTCGTAGATTGGTGTGATATGTGCTATGAGCCGGCTGATATATTGCAGGCAACCCAGTAGTCTTCTGACTTCTTTCTCCGTAGCTAGGGGAGGCATGTCAATTATGGCCCGAGCCTTATCTGGATCGACCTCGATTCATCTCTGGCTGATGATGTGGCCAAGAAGCTTGCCAGATCAAACCTTGAAGGCACATTTACTAGGGTTTAGGCAGAGCTTGTACTTACATAGACGATCGAACAACTTCCTCAGGTAGGCTACGTGATCCTTGGGCTCTTTGGACTTAGCTATCATATCATCAACATAAACTTCGACCTCTTGGTGCATGAGGTCATGGAATAACACTGTCATAACTCTTTAATATGTAGTCCCTGCATTCTTGAGTCCAAATGGCATCACCTTGTAGCAAAAGATTCCCCATAGGGTGATGAATGATGTCTTCTCCATATCTTCTTTTGCCATCTTGATCTGATTGTAGCCTGGGAATCCATCCATAAATGATAGCATTTTATGGCCATCTATGTATTCCTTGAGGAAAGTGATGAATTCTGCCCTCAACTGCGGGATGAGCTTAGCATTGATGTGCAATTCTTTGGCATCGTCAGTGGTCCCGATGTTTACCAGCTCGGTCTCCTCCTCCACATGGAGATTCGGGCCTTCTGGGTCATTATCATGGTGCTGGAATTCTACTAGCGCACGTCATACCCAGGTGCACCATTGTCATCCTCCTTTTCGTAGGCCACGAGCTCGGGCAACATCTCCATCTGAAAGGTAGGATCAACTGTATCGAAGGTGCAAATCTGCTCTGATGCTTGGCCCTTTTGGCGCTGAAGGAGAATTACATGAACTCTTGTATTCTTGTATTGGCAACAAGCAATCTCTGTGTCACCCTGTTCTGTATCTTCTCTCGAGTCAAATGTTTCTTGACTCTCTGATGCTGCTTCTTCACTTATTGCTGATTTCTTTTTTAAATTTTTTTTTGGTTTTCTGGATTTTCTAATTTTTTGGAATTTTCTTTGCTATTTACAAGGGGTATTGTTGATTGGCGGCTGTCCTGTTGCTGATTGATTAGAGTGACACCGCCTACGTTCTTCCCTGAGCTCAACTCAGGCTCTTTGTTTTACCCCCACCTTGCGTAAGGTGGGGCTTAAACTACTGGTACCATCTAGACCGACCTCCCAACTGTTGAGTGATTAACTCATCTGGTCTAGAGCAAACTGTCTCGTCTTCTTCCTTCAAAACCATGATGGTGGAATGGTCCTGCATTTCCTGCAACAAGGGAGAGGCTACTTTAATCATCGCTGCTTTGCTTTTCTGGCGCCTTACTTCCTCTATGGTATCCTCTGCCAAGATAGCGAGCTGCTCTTGAAATAGAGCTTCCAGGCTTTGGAGCCTCGTCCATCTGTGCCCCCACAACTGCTCCCTCATCCTCATCAGATGCAAGATCCACATAATATGCATCCTCTGGACCATCCCTGGTGCATGTCAATGGTACTATGTAGGGGTTGGCACTCCATGCCAACAATCGGATCTGGGCAGGCATTACCTGAGTCGAAGTATGTTGAGAAAGAGGATCTGCCACATGATGTCCGACGGAGGCTTCATAGCCTACCTCTGGGACCACTGTTGTGACTAAGGTTGTGGTAGGCACTGATGCAGAAGCTAGATCTGCTGTTGTTGATAACGTGACTGGAGCTGTGGTTATGGTTGAAGCTGGAGTTGTCATGTCCAACATAGTGACTGTGGTAGGAACTATGGTGGTTGGAATGGAAGCTGGTACAGATGGAATTGATACTGTGGTGGCTGGGATTGAGTCCGCGTTGGCTGGAACCGAAACCACAGTGACTGGAACTGTAACTACGATGGCTGGAATTGAGTCTGCAGTGGCTGGAACTGAAACCGCAGTGACTGGAACTGTAACCGCAATGGCAGGAACCGAATCTACGGTGGCTGAAATCAAAACCGCGATGACTGGAACTATAACCGCGATGGCTGGAAATGTAACTGTGACTGGAATTGTAACTACGACGGGAACTGAAACAGTAGGGGCTGGAACCGTAACTGTTGTGGTTGGAACTGAAACTTCCTTGGCATCTTCTTCCAACAAGTAATCCTCAAGGCTTACGCATTCAACTGTGCTTGACAGAATGTCTCATTTTAGCTCCACCGTGTCTAGGCTCTGCCCTGGACTGAGAATGCCTGCACTAACAAAGTTAGTGCAAGCGGAAGAGTGGTTCGGTTTCAATCTCTACGAGTGTCGAGAACATTTCTCTTGACACAGTTGCTCATAACCAAGTCTTTCTCGATCTCTCCGCTCCTTGACGGCAACAGGCTCCACAATCCCTTGACCGTACTTCCTGAGAGGTGTCCCTTTTTCATATCCCCAGCGGCGACATAAATTCTTGACCATCTTGGAGGGATTGCTACGGACAGGTGGGTAGCTGCCACGTTCAAATTCAGGAATGAAATTAACTGGCTCAAACCGATTAACCCGGAATAGAAGATCTGAGGGCTTTAAGTCAAAGCAGACAGTCTGATGGGACAAGGTTGACACAACATCGATCTTCTCTTTCTCAAAGTTTTCAGCTATGACGGTAATAATGTTATCCCCCAGCTAAACTTGATCATGCGATGGAGAGTTGAAGGGATGACCTGATGCTTGTGGAGCCAAGGGCGCCCAAGTAGGAGATTAAATGAAGGTTCAAGATCCACGACGTAGAATTCCACGTCAAACTCAACTGGACCAATGACGAGGGGAATTACCAACAAACCCAACGCATCGTGGTGCGTGTTGTCAAACGACGTCATCCCCTTTACCGCTGTCACAATATCCTTGGCTTTGAATCCGAGCTTACTTCTTTACGCAAGGGGCAGACGTTTACGCCTGCACTATATCGACCAGAGTAAGGGGAATGCGGAAGTTCTTAAACTGAACGGTTACGAACATCGGCTGGTTGTGATTGATCCCCGCTGGACGTAATTCTTAGGAAGTGAAGGAGATAACCTAGGGTGTGGCAATCATACATACCATTGTCTCTAGGGTTGCAGGTTTTATAGTGGGGCTACATGGGCAGCCTGGAAAACTCGAAGGAAGGCCTCTCGATGCTCGGCTGAAGTGTGGATCAAGTCCCAAGTGGAAATATCAGCCTTGACCTTCTTAAGTTGAGTAGTGATGTCGGCTACAGGCTTGGCTATGGTGGAAGAGGACTTTGTCAAGGCTTCCTCAGTGGTGGGCTTCATTGGCTGGCTTTCTAGATGTGGTGGATCTACAGTAGGATGGGTTTGCTTAGGCTTGGGAGGTGGCACCTTGTACACCCGCCCCGAACGCGTGATCTCGGCACACATCTCTGCAGCATAGTTATAGGGCATGTGAGGGGTATTTTGGGTCAAATTAACGACCACAGGTGCCCTAGTGACTAGCTCTGGTAGAACAAGGGGTAGGCTTGCGTCTGGTAAAACTGGCAGGGATACAAGTTAGGGAGACTGTGTGGTGGGATGAACTAGCTAGGTGACAGGTGCCATAAATGGAGGGGATTGTGCTAGTAGGGTGACTGATGTGGTTGGTAGGGGTGACTGTGCTAGCAGGATTGTTGGAGCACTAGGTGATGGTGGGTGTGCCAATGGGATTATCGGATATTCTGGTCTGGCGGTGAGTTGGATCATATTCACCGTGGAGCTTGAACCCTCGAGAAAAGAGTAATACAAAGACTGTGGGAACGGAGTAGACAAATCATGAATCAAATCTGAAGGGTCACATTGGACCGGGTGAGAAAGAGAACATGGATCCCAGAGGTCCCTGTAGCATCTGGATGGTCATGCTCTGGAGAGGCTGTCTAACAATGCTAGGGGGATCAAGGACAGATGCATATGCTTGTGTTCGTGCTGGTGCTGACTCCATCTGCTGGGTGTGAATAACAATGACCTTATTGTCAATCACGTCTTGAATAGCATGCCGGAGCACAAAGCAACAATCCGTCGCGTGCCCCGCGGCGCAATGAAAATTGCAGAATAAGTCTACTGT
The DNA here is from genome assembly GCA_024699735.1 of Posidonia australis. Lineage (NCBI taxonomy): Eukaryota > Viridiplantae > Streptophyta > Magnoliopsida > Alismatales > Posidoniaceae > Posidonia > Posidonia australis. The sequence goes on from JAMKQA010003686.1 coordinate 10,980, forward strand.
ACCTTCGAGAGGACAACGCTCAAGGGCTCGACCAAAGGCGTGAAGCGGCGCTCTAAGCGGCATGATCGTGCCTGACCTTGGTATGGTCCTGGCCTTTCCGGTGAGACTGGATACACCAGCTCGACGATAGTGGTGATGTGTGAGGTGCGTGGTTGTCTACGTGTAGGTGCGTAAACAAACCACTGCTGAGATGGGCATCTCGTGTCAACAGACACTGCAGGAGGTCCGACGTATGCACTGGCGTTCCGGGGGGATCCTTCCTCCTATTGGCGTTATCGTTCGCGCCATTGCTAGCGCTGCTACCACTTGTTCCTGGGACGGAAGCAGGGGACGTGGTTTGTATGGCGAATGCAGTGAGTGCGGGGAAGCTGCCACTATGCAACGAACTTTCTACACGAGCTCCCGCACGAATGAGTGATGCAAAAGTAGTGATAGGTTGTATGCTAAGCAGGGCCCCGGTGGCTAGTTGCGCTCCCTAGATAACCATCTCAATGGATTCCTCATCAGAGGGTTTATCTCGAACTTGTGAAGAAAGAGTACGCCAACACCCAACATACTCTCCAAATGATTCATGGGGCTTCTGCTTGGTGGCGGCGAGGTCCTCACGCTTAGGGACCAAGTTGAAATTAAAAGAGTACTGCTCCAAAAACGCCTGACTAAGGTCGTTCCAAGTCTTTATCCGGGCCATATCTAAAGAGGTGAACCATTTTAGTGCAGGATCAGTTAGACTTTTTTGGAGAAGACGAATCAATAACCTCTCGTCAGCCTGGAGCTGTGCGAGATCTCCGTAGTACGCCCTTAGATGCGAGATAGGGTAACTTTTACCATTATATTTCTCGAAATCTGGGACTTGGAAGTTCAGTGGGAGAGTAGCCTCTGGGAAATAACAGAGGTCCTAGAATTGGTAAGACTGGTAGTCTCCTCCCTGCACTTGTCAAAGTGCTTTCTCAAGATTTCCCACCCTGGCGTGGAGGGCGTTTGGAGCAGCTGATGAGGGTGATGCAGTCGAGGTAGGTCCTGCGTATGCCACATGGGTTGCACCGAGGTGCCCCTCTGGATCCACCGTCACTTCTGCTGGTGTCAGTGCACAATGGTTAGCGTACCCGCGTGTTGGTGCAAAGTGCTGTAGGGTGTATGCAGAAACTTGGTTCTGACGCAAGAAGGGAGAGGGAGATGTATGATGTGCTAAGTGAGGTGAACTGTGAGTGGGGTACAGTTGCTGTCCCGAGATGGATCCAGGGAATGAGACGTGAGGGTGCTGTGCCCCTGCCAAACCTAAAGGCTGGCCACCAGGTGCATAAGAGAGATGTTGTGCGGTGACTAGTAAGGAAGCTACAAGTGGAGTCGATCCCGCTGCCACTGAAGTCGAAAGAAGTTAGGGCGATGGTCGGGGAGGTGGTGTGGTGGGTGTAGCATGATATGTAAGCGACGCCATCACAGGGACCTCTGGAACCACTAGAGGAGCAACAGAAGCTAGAAGGATATAGAAACCCATGCCCTGAAGCTTTTGAGCGAGCTCAAGAAGCTATTGGTTGTGGAAGGTACGGGACCCATCGGTAGCAGTACCAGAGACCATAGTAAAAGGCGTAGAGGATCCAAGTGGAGGTGGGACTTTAGACTATCCAACAGAGAGAGATCCTATCAAAGATGTCGCCATAGATGGTTGGGTGCTAAAAGTAGCAGGTCTAGCCAAAGGATAAG
>JAMKQA010003687.1:0-29029 GCA_024699735.1 Posidonia australis
TATATATATATATATATATATATGTATGTATGTATGTATATATATATCCAAAGTACACAAATATAGTACAACTTTTAAAATCACCTGTAGACTTCTAATGAACCATCCAAAATTTATCTTGAGGAGCATCCGGAATCTTCTGATTTTAGGAGGCTATTCACAAAATAAAATAACTTTTCTTAGAACACGATAAATTATTTAACTAACAAAATAAAAAATAGCTTTTCTCAGAACACGATAATATTTTCAGCTCTAACGTTTCTGCATGAAGGTAGCTTTGCCTTAACCTAGAAGCCGGACTCTTGGTCCAAACCAAGAAGAAACAAATAGATTCGATTTTGATTTCATATTGATTCAATTTTTGCTTGAACTAACTAGGTAATCATAGATAGAAATTAGCTTGAGGGTTTTAAGTTTGACGTTAGGAACGCACAAGCAATTAAGAAACAAAAATCGTCTATCTATATAATAAAAAAAAGGTCCAGGATTTAATTATAAAAATTACAATACTATTCCGACCATGCTAGCAAATATGAATTCCCATTACACTACTCTTGATGCATTATTACATTTGGTTGTGCACTATTATGGGTATATTTCTGGGGTACACATTCACGTGGTATAAATGTATAATGCTTCTTCAATTATGGTTCATAAAAACCTTCAGCATAACTAAGGAAAATGTAAAATTAATGGAAACTAACACTTCAATATTAAAAAAAAAAATCCACAAAAAAACCAACCCAACCATCACGCTATATAAAGAATCGATCAAGCAAGTACCAGTAAAATAACCTTGTTTTTGGTAGATACAAAATGTTATATTTCATCTTAGATGACAAATAATTCCAACATCGCAAATATTATGTCAAAAATTGCACCGTCATCTTGCAAAAAAAAAAAACATCAAATGACATCAACCTGGCCGTTGGTGACAACGACACGGGATCGACGGTCCTAAATGAAAATACGTCATCGTAGAATTAACAGAACTTCTAGAGAGAGAAAGAGATAGGAGAGAGAAAACGTAGAAGAGGAACAAAGGCGGAGGGAGGGAGAGAGAGAACAAAGGAAAAACAAACAAGAATTCCCAATTGAGAGAGAGAGAGAGAGAGATCTTCCCTGCAGAATTGCTACGTGAAAGGTACATTTCAATTGGGAATTCTTGTTTGTTTTTTCTCTGTTTTGTTACATTTGGATTGATCAAACTTGCATGCTTTCCGTCCTCTATCAACTAGCAAATTCTCAGAACCCTTTTCCTTCGTTTGGAAATTTAGGTGACCTTTGAATTTGTCTAAATTAGCAGGATTTGTATTGTTATTTAGAAAAAACCAACTTTTCCTTTGTAGAATTCTGAATGGTGTTCGTTCTGATTTTATCAAATTTTCATCTACACAGAGACATGATTGTTTCCTGTATCACAAAGTTCTTAATTTTTTTCGTGAAAAGTTCCCAACTTTTATGCACCTCTTTAAGCTGCTGAATCAATTTCTTATCTTCCTTCCTGTTCATGTTCATCTGCTGTCTTCCAATTTGCTATTTCCATGGCTTGATTGGGTACTGAACCAGGTTTTTTTTTTTTCTGCTTGCTTGGGAGGATTATGTGGAACTGATCTTCTTCTAGCTTGTGCGTAATCCTGCATGGCAAAGTGCCTGCAACGCAGGAGCTCCAGCACCCCTAATGGGAAACACCATTTTGGGTGCATGGGAGGTTTGCTTCACTTATTTGATTTCCACCAGCATTTCCACATCCGGAGGATGATTCTGGACCGCAGGCACAGGGAAGGAAGATATCGCACCGGTAAGCAGTTTTCCGCATACCTATGATGATCTGGGAGTAGTAAGAAAGGAGTTTGAGCTACTAAAACAATCAGAAGACCTTTTCTTTGATAAGAAGAAATTGAAGATGAAGTGCAAACCTGACCTCAAAATGTTAAGGGAAGTGCTTCATCATTGCACCATAATTACTGAAATAAAATGACAACAGAGTAGGTGATAGTCTAAAAGGAAACAGAAGTTACAGAACTATTTTTTTGCTTTTCAGATTTCCTTGCTAATTTCTAGAAGTTAATAAAACTCTATATACCATGAAAGGTTGCACATATGATCAAGGTTTTAATGCCGATCCAATGTGTCCTTCCTGCCAACTGTTTGACATATATAGATAAATATGTAGAACTGGGTATACAAATTCTCTTAATAATTGAGTTTCTCTATGTTTATTTGGCCATTGATGCCTGCTTTTGTGTATAGGCACCAAACATACAAGACACAAAACGATTACCCTTCCAGCTGGTAAAGAACATGAATGCACGGATGGTGGAGCGAAATTCCCAGTAAGCTAATTTAGAAGAATTCTTGTATGACTTGTATTTTGATTCATGCTTTCCTGCAAGAGTTTTTTGCCTTTTGTAACACCAATCGTAGTATTGCAAGATAGCACTTGCATTTTTCATATTTTTACATGATTGTTCTCACCTATCCTGGTTGAAAAGATGCTAGCAGATTCAGAGAGGTTCCTCTAATTTTCACTATTTTCTTTTCCATTTTTTCCTGGTTCATAAAGTAGATTCACTACTCAAAACTCTATTGTATGAGGCTTTCTTGTTCTAGACTTTTTATTTTGTGTTTGAAGTTAGGCCAACATCACAAGATGCCAAAGAATTTAGTCTTCATTATATAAGCTTTAGCTGAGTCTATCAGAACTAAATCATCCATAAAACTTGATATTCCCACTAACAAGTCTATTTATTTACGGTGTATTGCTGATTGCTGATGTTTTAACTGTCTCAGATGGAAGATCAAAATAACTCAGAGAAAATATCTGGCAACGATAACATTGGAGAACTAACTGATGACGAAATGTCAAAGGAACCAACTCAGAGGCAAAGGCGGAGTCCATCACAGATGATGAGAACAGTTTCCATGCATCACTTGAAATGCAATGATTGTGTTCTTCCAGAAGGGATGGCTGCTGATAGTAATACTGCAGATGACACATTTACATTTCATCCTCATGGTATTGACACTTCTGTAAGTGATGAAGATACACCTAGATATCCCAAATCCTCTGGTGGGTCACTGTGTGATAAGTGTGGTGAGGTAGGTGGAACCTTCATTGAGATGAGTAACGAAGGGAACAATCAGCTTGACAGTTTAAATTCTGTTTTAGTCAGTAAGCAAGCACTTCTCCAAGAAAAGCTAAATGAGGCGAAAGCATATGCCAAGGATCTGAAAGATGATTTTGCAGTGAACCGAGCAAAGAGTTTCTTGGATGCGCTCGAACTATTCAACATGAATAGGGAGATATTCTTGAAAATCATCCAGGACCCAAATTCTCTTTCGCAGAAGTACTTGCAGGATATTCAGAATTCTTCTGGGGGTCCAGTTCTAACAAAATCTGGTTCATGCCGAGGGCCAGGATCATCAGGTGGAGGCATAAGGTCCTCCAAACAAAAACATAGAAGAATAGAAATTGAACCATTTAGTAAGAAAGAAATTGAATCCCAGTATGAACTTTTATTTTCAAATACTGGGACTGAGGTAGATCTTGGTCAACCAGAACCAAGAAGTTGTGATATTTCACTGAACGATACCTATGAGCAGAAGAAACACATGGGTGATGGTATCTCTCTGAATCGTTTTAAGGATGTCAAACAAAGGATAAAAAACATTATCAAGAAGAGCAAAAACGCTGGAATTCGGGAATCTATGGATGGGATCCTCCACAAAGTTCCTTATGGCCACAAGACATCTAAGTACTTAATGGGAGAAGGATCACTCTCAAACAAATATAGTCCCACAAGCAGTAGTGGTGACTGGTCTGTTACTAATGGTACTAAATATGATAGCCCTCATTTTACAAAATCACGCTCTCTTACTGAATCCGTACATAGGTATACCTGTTTGATTGAGTCTAATTTAGGTCAAGAATCTAAGAAGAATGCAACTGATAGAATGAAATTGGTTCAAGAAAGTAGAGCTTTGCAGGCTAAGAATCTCCAAAGAACTCAAGCAGGAATTCGCTCTTTTCCGGACTTTGATGCGTACTTTTCAGGTAGAGACACCCAGTGTGAAAGTCCAGATATCATCTCTTTTACAAGAACCCCATCACAAGTCAACTCTTTCTCTAGAGCACCATCTATTGGTTTTGGGGAATTGAACTCTGATGTTGATTTTGGAGTTTCCTATGAGTTGAAGGCTGTGGATACTCAAGCCAATGCAGAGGAAGGAACTGAATCACTTGATATTGTAGAAAAACAAAGTCAACAATATACCACAGAAAATAATGCATGTAGTGCTGGTGAAGTTCCAGACCAATGTATGCTTGCCACTGAGAGTGAGAATACCGAGGAATATGATGTGTTGAATGATGTAGCAGACAAGATGATAATAGATGATGCTGTACATGATCCAGAGGCTGGATATGAATGGGATAACAGCTTTAAGCAAGCAGAACCAAGCACAGACTCTGTTTCTAACTCACTCTTTCAAGAGGATTTAATCTGTCCTCCAACTGTTTCAGTTTCTGAAGGTAACAAAAAAATCTTCACGACAATCTTATATCCAATAATTCCAAGCCAATTACACACTAATCGTGTATTCTGCGCACTTGAAAATGAACAATGTGTTTAAGCGGAATTCAAGAATTCTGAAAAAATTGAAATTTAAGGCTGCTTAGATTTGCAACCATATTTATGCCTAACTGTGTTTTTATTCTTTTAGAACATGCATTTATATGGGAATGCATAATGTTAGATCTAAATTTGGATATTATTTTAACAACAGTGCATTCAGTTTCAGAAATGGAAATTAGAAGCAATTGTTCAGAGGCAAGTTTTCTAGCTCATCCAGTATATCAGACTACTCCAGATACCCCATATCCGGACAAAGCTATGAGTGAGATATTCGACAAGGAATCTGGTTCAAACAGGCCCAAATCTAATGCTCTTCCTGTTCTTGTCAGCAGCAAGGACAAAGCAGAATTCAACTATGTCTGGGACATACTAAATAAATCTGGATTGGTTGGGAGTGAGTTTCTAGGAAGATGGTACTCGCCTGACTTACCACTAGACCCCTCCCTCTTCGAGGAACTGGAGGGATCAAATTGTGAGCCTGACATGAGCAGTTATGACATCAACATAAATCTCGATCACCTGCTTTTATTTGATTTAATCAATGAAGTCCTACTGGAAATGTATGATGCATGTTGTGCCCTTCAACCCTGGTTATCGTGCTTCGATTCACGACTCACACCAATACCCATGGGATCCCATGTTCTCAAAGAGGTGTGGTCAACCATCAGCTGGCATCTAAGTTGCCAACCACTGCTAAATCCTACAATGGAGTATGTAGTGAGCCGAGATTTTGCGAAAAATGATAGGTGGATGCATGTCAATTACGAAACTGATGATATTTGTATGGAGTTAGAGGAAATGATTTTTGATGATCTACTAGATGAAGCTATCCTTGATTTTTTGAATAGTTTGGATCATCAAGGTGACCTTTCTTAGTTTCTTTTACCATATTTGTTTCTATTAAATAGTTTGCATACCTCTTTTGTCCATTAGGATCCATACACAGCTGTATATATAGGTGTAAAATATAGGCCTTTTAAGCAATTGAGTCTAGAAATAATATTAAATTAGTCTCTGTAGGCCAGTTTTGTATTAATCAGCTGGGAATATGTTTACTTTAATCTTCTTACCTGGGTATTGTATTTATCAAGAAAAGAGATTGAAGTCTTCCTAAGCTATGTTTACATAAAGTCTTCTGTTGCTATATGTTGAATAGTGTGAGATCAGTAAGGTGTATATATCTTATAATCAGAATAATGTGAGAAAATGATGCCTGAAATGTTGAACTTGAGTATTTCATTCATGTTAGATTGTTGAACAAGAATAACAATAGGTGATGTTTTGCATCTTAACTAGTATGCGAAGAGCCACCAGTGCCATGGATACAAATCAGAGATTATCAAGGCAACGACAAGTACCTCTATTGAACTTCATAGCAGGTCTTGCTCCAGAGATTGTCAGCTGCTTTATCTCCAAATAGTAATAAGCATATTTTCCTCATCTTAATTTAGCAATCACAAGACACAGATCTGAATCAATGTCAGCAAGCACTGACCTTTCACATTCAGTGGTTACTGATTCACACTCCGCTCGTTCCTTTCTAGCAGTGTGACCATCCAAATAGGTCAAGTCATCTTTGGCTACCACTTCAATTTGAATCATTCATCAGAAATTAAACACTATTATAGCCTTCAATTACCAAAAATCCTTACAAGAGCATTCCCCATCTTTGAACCGGTGGAATCTATTCCGATCCCTCACCACAATCTCTCTGTCGTAAACCTTTGATATGAACTTGGTGGCAGAGTGGCAATCCCAGCAAACCCGCAAGTTCTTGACAATCCTGATAGAAGTCCCAGGGACCGTTCTCAACAGTGCAAAGGCAATTGCTAGCTTCTCACTGTGCAGATGTAATGCATCTTCCTTGTCCTCTTCATCAATGTCAAGCAACACCTCGGAAGTTGCAGGCATATGACCAGCTCGCTTCAACTCTCTGCCCACCTCATCGATCATCTCAAGAATCTCTTTATAGTGTGGATGTGATCTATCCCCTGCCACAAATTCATAAATGTCGCCACCAAGCTCTAGTAAGCTGCAGCCAGGAACCTTCCATATCCCCTGCTTTCCCATCGCCTTTCTGATTTCTAGCTTCTTTTCCCACTGCTGCATTGATGCGAAGACATTCGATGATAGAACATAGTTGGAGCCCTGCATGGGCTCTTCATTGATGAGCTGTTGAGTGATGCTTGCTCCGAGCTCAAGCTTGCCATGAACTCGGCAAGCACCAACTAGAGTTCGCATAATAATGGAGTTAGGCTTGAAAGGCATAGACCTGACAAAATCCATTGCTCGCTCAACAAGACCTGCTCGGCTGAAAAGATCAACCATGCAACCATAATGCTCGATCTTAGGTTCGATACTGAAGTCGTTCCTCATCAAATCAAAGTACCGGCACCCCTCATCAACCAACCCAGCATGGCTACAAGCCGAAAGCACACCGATGAAGGCAACATCATCAGGGACCACTCCAGTAGCTGTCATTGCCTCAAATACTGCAACAGCATCTCTCCCTCGTCCATGCATCGCAAGCCCATCAATCACTGAAGTCCACGACACAATGCTCTTCTCTGGCATCTGATGAAAGAATGACACTGCACCATCAACATCACCACACTTAGCAAGTACATCAACTAATGCATTACAAAGCTCCAAGGTTTTGGGGATCTTCTCCCTCTCCACATACGACCCAATCCATTTCCCAAGCTCAAGTGAACCCAAGTCAGCACAAGCAGAAAGAATGGCGACGATGGTAATCTCATCAGGCCTCACTCCCATCATCTGCATCTCCCGAAAAACAGCAATTGCCTCATTCGACAATCCAGACCTGACATACCCACTGATCATCGCACTCCACGTGACATGGCTCGTCTTCAACATTCTATTGAACACCTTCCGCGCGGACTCAATCCCACCACCACCACAAGCAGAATACATGTGAATGAGAGTGTTCTGAACATAAGGGTCCCCATCAAATCCAAACCTAACGCAAGATCCATGGACCTGCAGACCCAAATCAAGATCTTGCACCCCTGAGCAGGCCTTGAGGAGAAAAGGGTAGGTGAAATTGTTAGGGGCAATTTCATGTTTAAGCATAAGGTTGAAGTAAAAGATGGCATCTTTCCTGGAGGTGTCGGATTGGGCGAAGGAGCGGATGACGGTGTTGAAGAGGAAGGTGTCGTAGAGGTGGATGGGAGCGGCGGGGGCGAAGAGGAGGGACGAGGCGGAGGCGGGAGGGGCACCGAGAGAGGAGGAGGTGGAGGTGAACTTGGTGAGGACTAGGAGGTTGGCATGGAGGCCTGATTTGAGGATGTGGGTCTGGATTTGAAGGAGGGATGGGAGAGCGGTGCAGAGCTGGAGGAGAGCAAGGCAGTGTTGCTCTGCTGCTCTGGTAATGCTGGTGGTGGTGGTGGTGGTTGAGGGTGGGGGTGGTGGCGGGAGAGGTGGTTGGAGGTTTGAAAGTGGGGGTAGGGAGGGAAACCGCATTGGTGTTGGGAGCAGAAGTGACTTTTGGCTTGGAAGAGGAAATGAGCAAGTTTTTTTCTTATATGTGCATGAAATCTTTGGAGCAACCAATTGAGCTGCCTGCAGTACTTTTACAAAACTTCCAAACAAACATAATATATCATCATTACAGTCAAAATTTAAAAAAAAAAATACAATTGTCCTCAATAAGTAAAAAATACCTAAATAATTTTGTTCACAGTTCCAAATTATTCAAAAATTCAAAAAAAATACCTAAATAATTTCGTTCACAGTTCCAGCTTGCCCAGTCCCACCTGTCGCCGACCGGTCGACCGCCAACGGAAGGAGGAGGACTGGAGGAGGCTGTGTCGCATGGTCGCGGAGTGGCCGGCAGGAAGAAGAGCTGAGGAGCGGAGGAGGTGGAGGAGGCTGTGCGCCTACCGCCTGTGCCGGCGCCCCACTGGAATCGGCAGCAGGAGGAGGAGAAGGCCGTGCCGCCGGCGAAACGAGGAACAAGAGATTGTTCCGCCGGCGGAACGAGGAACAACAGGAGGACCCGAGGTGGAGGAGCCGAGGAGAGGCGAGAGGAGGAGGAGCCGTCAGCCGAGGAGAGGAGGAGGCGGGGTGTGGAAGAGAAGATCGAACAGCGGAATACGGGCATAAGGGGGTTGGTTCCGGTCGGCCGACTGCTGGCCGACCCCCATCCAAGTGTTTGTGGTGGGCCCCACTATCCGGGAGATCCACCATAAACACTGGAAACAGGGAGCCGACCCCAGTCGGCTTGTATTTAAGGCCGCCAAAATCCTGTGCCCCCTACCCCCTAACTTGGCTCCTGACCGCCTGTACAATGGATTGTCGTATGGATGGAACTAGCCGTCACGGCTTGTACGATAATTCCAAGAATAAGATAATCCCATACATTTGTCAGTTTTTTTTTTTTTTTTTTTTTTGCAAAACTATGTTTGTCAGTTTTTTGAGACACTATAACGAGGATGACAAAATAGACGATGCAGTGAACACGATAATAGGAACGAAAGAAATATCTGATGAGTTACATAGAAAGATTAGATTTGGTCTGTAAGCTTTTAAGCCAAGATCTGTTGAAAAAGGCAACTGAATAAACCACATACTTTGACTACTTATTGCAGAAATGGCTAGTGTATATTATAGGTCTCACAAAGAGACAGCACCCAAATAACGTGTCCACTAACAAGTCCATTGTACCGGACTTTAATGAAAAGATCATCATCTGAACACAAGAGGGTGCTGCCGTCAACAAAAGCAATATGCTGCCGCACAAGGATGACAGACAATAAAATAAGCTTCAGCGTGCAAGGGATGTTTAGTGAACCGATGTGAAGGGATTCAACGAGACTAATATAAAATTGGGGATCATACATAAAGTATATCAAATTACAACTGAATGAACCGAAATTAATGAACTAAAGCCCCGGCCCCCTAAAAAAATTTAATTCCCTAAGACAGTCTTCCTTTGTCTATCTTTACACATTTGTATACGAGAATTACAAACAAATCATAAAAAAGAATCAATCAAAACTGGGAGATTGGGGAAAAAAACAAAAATGAAAGAATACAATCAACTGTAGCGTCGTTAGAAACTAGGGCTGCTCGAACTACCTAGTCAATGCCTGGCTCACTTTTCAATGGCTCGCTTTTCATGTTGAATTGCCTTATTACAAGACTACCAACACAAAAGCTCGCTTTTCATTTTGATCAATTCCAGCATGTCTAGTAAGACCTCCAGGCAGAAAAGAATGGGTACCACGTCTTCTGTGGGAGTGTGCAAGCTTCGAAAAAGAACACTCCCTCCAGATGCGATGAAAGAATGATATATCGATACAAAACCTGGTGATTTGCAAAATCCTAGAGGACATGGTGGTAAGTTAGAACTAAGCTCGGACCAAAAATTCTCCAAGCAGTCATAGTGTCAACAAGGATTTTGACATTTCTGTTTTGTTCAACCGACACATGCAGTCTGGGCATGGATATGTGTATAAATTGTCAGTTGATCGTCTAATTTCAACACCCTTGGCATCACTATGAGCACGCATGTTTAGTAGTTGACGCTTGAAGGCCTTCCATCTGCAAAAAAATTGAAAAAGGAAATTCTGACCGACTTGATCAAGACAGCTGGAATCAATCAATATGTAGTCTGGAGAAATGTTAATGATGGATGTGTACCAAAGGAAGATCAAATAACACAAGAAACGAATTTTAATTGCATTTCATAATCATTAACCTTTAACATGGAAAAAGAAAGAGAGCTATATATGGAAAGTTACCAAACATTATAGGGGCAGCTTATATTCATCGTGTTCACAAATATCCTACAAAGTTTAGTTTGAGGACAGAATGTCCTAAGGAATGCCATTGGCTGATTCACCTCAATAGCCAAAGAGCACTTTACCTATCCATCTATCTAAGCTTCCTTCCAAATAACCAAGCCTAACCTAACCAAAAGGCAATTGTTACACTATATAACGACTTCCAGATGCACTTTCTTTTGAAACCTTTATAACCATCTCCGTGAAAATGAAATCTTGCCGAAGTGACACTAATACACTATCATCTGATTTCTAAATTATTATGAACATAAAGAAAATCAAATTTGCTTGCCACATAAATGTAGAACCCTGCCCTCCAGAAAGAATCCAAAATGAACATAGCATCCTTTGAGTTGGATGAATAGGCAGTAACAAGTTGGGCACTGGGAGCACTTGAACTTAGATGAAACTAGCCTAGATAGTAGATAATGTAAACACAATTTATGGGCTAGAAACATAAGAACATAAAAGGCTGTTCAATTAGATCATAGATGAAGATTAAGTCCTATGAAGGCATACCCAACATTTGGATTATCAAACAATAAAGCTAACTTCCTTTTATCTGGCTTAATTGTCTTGGAATGTCCACCATTCAAGTATCTCCTGTGGCCAATCAATAAATGAGGAAAATTTCCACCTTGGGTTGTCACAAAAACTTCACTGTGAAGGCATACAGTGTAGTCTATGGCAGCCATCCTCGATGAATGGTTCTGGAAGTAACAGTAGAAAATATCATTAAGCGATATAGCAATATAAGCATGCAGTTTATGACATCAGAACCATGATGATGCATCAAGATATACCTTGAATGGGGCTAGTTCCTCATCTGATGCCAGTGTCTCCTTAGTTTGCAAAAGAGGAAACATTTCACGAAGGGGAACCATTGTCCTCTCTGAATTATAAATCTTTCCAGAAGCTAAATAAATTGAAGTTTTATTACTGAAACCCATGCCTCTGAGGATCAAACCGACCTGGAAATAAATTTATGTCAAAAGGCTCTAGGATCAACGATTTAAAAATGCAGCAAATATTATCCTCATTTAAACTTCAAAAAAATGCTCATGCAAATCAGTTGTATAAAGTGATAGATATCAATTGATAGCTAATAGAAAAATGAACTAAGTGAAATTCAATTCGCCTGGCCAGCCAGACAGGTGGCATGCTTATCTTGTGTGACTAAGTGAGGCAACTTCAGAAGGAGTGCCATGACACACATTGTGCTGGATCTGAGACAGCATAGCATGCTTTCTTTGCTTAAAGTGGCTTACTATGAGTCCACATGAATGATGATGTGGAGACAAATGTCCAAACCTACCTACCTGATTCATCAGCACAACAAGGTTGAACAGTGTTACAAATGTGGACATCCAACTCAAAATCAATTGACTATGAGTGAAAAGATCCATCTATACATAACCACAAGTCCCAGTCCTCACTTTTTTAAAGTGAAATTATTCCAACACTCTCCTTCACTTGTAACTTATTTTAGATCCAACAAGTGTCTCTTTCAAACATGGATACAAGTGTAGACTTCATCCCGTTTAGGCCTCTTTTGACTCTGATACCATGTTAGAAATATAAACATCTAATTCAAAACTAATTGACTATAAGTGAAGAAGGCCATCTATATATAACCAGAAGTCTTAATCTTCACTTTTTCAATATGAAACTATTCTAACAAACAGTAAGGAGGTTTATTAGAGGCCTTACCCACGCCCAAAATACCATGGGGGAGGAGATCTTATTTCAGTTCAACATGCCCACCTATGATATCCACCTTTGGCTTTCGTCTTCTTAGGTGTCTCCATCTATATTTTCCCAAAGGGATAATTTACAGTATTGTTATTTCCTATTAGCACTAACTCTAAAGAGTTTGGAAGAAGCAGATTTATTTTTACAAGATAAGTCACCATATGTTTTGCTTCCTTTTTCTTTGTTGTATCGGAAATATCCTCATTCATGGGTCCAAGATACACCCAAGGTTAGGGTGAAGAAAGTTCCATCCAACTCAAAAAACGAGGGAAGGTAAGAAAGAAATGAATTTCAGCTTTTTACCTGTCAATTTTTTTCCCCTTCTTGATGGAAAATGAAAACTCAACTACTAGGGATGACTTTCGCTTCTAAGGCCATAGCCATTGAGAGCCAAGAATGATGTTGCTTGTTTGGTCTGTACTTCTACAATAGAAGGAAATGGAACCAAAAATAGTCAACTAATCTTTAAAATGGCTTACATGTCTGTATTGACTATGGACAAATCAAGCAACATCCTCCAACTGCATGGAATGCAAGTGATTTGATGCTCAATTTGATAAATCAAGTGCCTTCCTACAATCCCATTATTATGATGGGTGAATGTGCAAGTGCATGGATGTTGCCCATGTGAAATTGTGGAACAATTATTTCAGGTGTTTAGTCTACCCTGGCTAAAAAGTGAAATATTAGTTTGCCTTTTTGAAATGGTACATAAACAGTGGGAATGGCCCACAACAATGACACCATGATTACAATACTAGTGAAGGCTGTGATACCACAACACTCAGGCCAACTCCTCTGTTGGAGTTGGTTGTAAGGTAATAAGTTTACTTACACATGAAACTTTAGACTAAAAAACCATAAAGCATTCCAATGAGTGCCAAGAAGCCTTCCATTTTGTGTTCAGTCGGCATATTATGCATAACATATCATTCTTTAATAATGGTTTGGAGAGGGACAGCTTACTTTCAGGTGAGGCCTCTCTCTGACTTTTCAAAGAAGGGGATCTCTCTCTTGCAATATTGGAGAAGGTTTCTCAAGGACAAATTCTTCTCCAAAAAACATTCTCTTTTTTCATTGGGGTCAACCCAGCGGCTTCTATGAGGAAAGTGGCACGAAGGAGGCTCCATGGCTTGTTGAGGAAGGTAGCTCGAAGAAGACTCCAGGGCTTGTTAACTTTCCAAGTCCTTGTCAAACCCTCCTGAAATCCTTTAAATGCACAATCCATCACTATTCCAGAATCATGTGATGCTCAACACCTTCTCCATATGAAGTTATGAATCATGATTTTCTAAAAAATACTTCCTTAAGATCCGAACTTTCTTAATATATTAGATGGGCCACTACTCAATAAAACCCAATTACATCGAAAGAGATAGTAGACTACATTAACAAAAGACGCGCAATATTTTGATTAGACGGATGTGTGACAATAATCTCGACACTCACCCCATATGCAATCGGTCGCGTCGACAATATAGGTTGAGTGGGCCCAACAGAATGACCTTAACTGAAATCATGATGGCTATTACACTAAAACCAATTTGTATCAATAAGTGCATCATTTATTATATTTAACACCTTCCCACAATTGAAATCCTAAGACACAAAGGTGATGCATAATGAGAACGTGCAAACACATGACAGAACACATGTAGTAGAAAAATATCCAGAAAACTCCCATAATTGTGTGCTACCCAGGAGATTTGAACCTCAATGGGGTGATTGGCTCTGATGCCACTATATGACTTAGAAACTAAGCTTATTCAAGAAGAAATGGTTGCGGTAAAATTAAAATGATATTGTGACCATATTTCCCTTATAACTTCCATTTCAATGTGATCAAGTTAATGCACAAAGTGTGGCATATCTAACTGGAGGATAGGCATGAAAACATGATATCCTAAAATTTCTTAAGAACACACACACACATATATAGATAAGATCAAAAAGTTCTTATCTAACAATATAATTTGAAAAGGTGATCAACAAAAGTAAATTGTAGTACAGCATAACAAAAATATCCCAAAGGTATACAAACAGGAACTTGGGAAATCAGTAAAATAACCACCATTAAAGTAACAAGAGCATCTTCACCAATCAACAGAAATTTGAAACAGCAGCTGGAATTTAACCTAGACTCAACCACCTAGCAAACAAATTTTAACTTTGCTGATATACGAACCACTCTCTTGGTGCCCCGTATCTCATGGAAGAAAAGAACCACTAAGATTACAAAAATCACAAGACCACGAGAAGTTAAAACATCATATGAATCAACAAAAATAATAATTTCCCAGTTTGTAAGACTGTCCATGAAAGGAAGCAGAACAAATCTTGGATACTTGAATTTCATCCAACATGGTCAGCAGGCTCATTTCTAATTTCAAAACTTTAAAACATGACACAAGTGTTGAATATTGATCAAGAATTCAAAATGCATTGCATTATGTCATTGTCATCGCATTAATAAATTGAGAGAGATGTAATACGTCTGGGAAGAATTTATGATGAAAAGCAAATACCTCTAAAGGGGTAAGTGGACACTTTCCATTCATCCTGATTGCCCCTGGTCGTATAACACGACCAGGTCTAGTAAATTTTCCTCTCCAACCTCTTTCTCTGGCTGCAATCATGTCAAGTTTCTCTTGTTCACCACCATCAAATACACAGCATGAGAATGCAACCATATCCTGCGAGGATGAGAAGAATTAACAATATAAATAGCACCTCAAATGGTTCCTGAAAAATTTTGAATTAGAAATCATCCTTCAAGAAAGTTTACCTCTTCAAATCGAAGATGCACAGCAATATAATTACCATTACCACTATGTTTTTTCATTCGAGCAACCAAACTCTCAGCCATAGTTGCTATCGGATTTGAAAATCGCAATGCTTCATAATTTGCCAAGCATCTAAGACGTTGAACTGGAGGAGGTGCATCAGGGGACAATCGATTTGCAAAAGGAGAAATCCTTACAAGCCTGAATAATGTAATTGGAAAAAAGATGTCTTAGTAGATGAAGCCAACTTAAAACCTTCAGAAAACTGTAATGTAATTTGCAGAAGGCACTATAGCAGTTGAATGAAGATGCATGTGTTGGAATATAATAGACAAGTGGCTAAACAGTGAGGCTACTGATTATCTGAACAAGACTACGAGGATAACATCTACCATGATGTAAGACCAGAACAGGCAAACATTTAAAACTACTGAGAGGGATTATACCATCTTGAAGCCAATCCTTAGTTAGACTTGAGCATTACGATCCTATGGTGTGCTTGGTAAAAAAAAAAAAAGCAGTCCAAAAATAGCTAGAATCTTTGTTCTAGGACAAAATTTGAGTAAGTTCACAATCTTTATTTTCCTTGTACTGTAGCACATCTAGAAAAATCTTGTTTGGATTATCGAATGGGACATCTACATTTTGGACTTATTTTATTTTAATACAAGTATATAGTGATGATTTTGTAATGTGTTATTATATTTCTTGTAAATGTAAAAAATAAAATCAACTTAAAAAATACATTTCATCTCAAAATCAAGAAGATTATTCAATAATCAAACTCATGTTCCATTATTTCCTAATAAGGGACGATGTCAGGCCAGATTACAACTTATGTGTAAAAGTCAGCAATTATTACATAAAAGAGAAAAAAATTAAAAATGCAAAACTCACTTCTCTTCGATCAATTTTGGAAGAACTGCACCTTTATAATGTTCAATTGGAGAATAAGCCTTTATCTTGAAATTAAAAACATTACTCATATTGTGACCAAATCGCTCCATTATGTACTCAGGCACCTTGCTTACAATATGCACATCATTTTTCAAGGTACTCAGGAAGTGGTCTTCATCATAAATATCATTGAATTTGCTGCAAGAATAAAACAGTACAAAATAGTTGTCAGCAACTAGTCCATTTATATCAATTATTCTGAAATACTAACCTCAAAACAACTATATATAAAGCCAAAATGCAATTCATAAAATAAACGTCAGACAATAATCTGCTAGATAGCATCTGCTAGTAGTTATGCTTCTATTACAACAACAACCGTGCCTTAATTCCACTGTGGGGTCGGCAACACAAATCCATTCTCTCCATTTTATCTCTCATTTTATGCTTCTACTGCAGAAGAAAATTTTAGAAGATAAATATGGTGGGAGTGAGGCACAAGAAAATTCCTTATATGCTAGCTGCAAGATTAGTTACCATCTTTTATGGCTGGCAGTTGGATGGACTTGGTTTAAGCTTTTGGTGATAATTTTCAGATACGATGCAAAATTTTCATAACAAAGTAAAGTTTGAATATTTGAAACAGAGATACGCATGATAACCAACCTAGGGTCTCTCCAAACACTATGGAAGTGCAAATTTGGAATTACAACTGTAGCATTCAAATAGCCTGCAACAGCAACAGCATTACATATCTGTAGAAAGATAGTAGCAATAAAACGATTAGTCTCCAAATAAAAACAAAAGAAAAGGCTATCAAAATTACTTCCAGAACACCATTAGTACAAGTGCACCCAACCAACAGCTAACATTATTGCATAAAAGGGTATGGACCAACCGACGTCCGCTGTTGATTCAGGCCACCATTTGCCTCAACATATATATAACCATTTGAATCAGGAAGCTCTGCAAAAAAAAGAAAAGAGTGCTAGAATGAGAAACATTTTCCAGTTTTGTAAAAAGTGGAACACTGTAACAAGGAAATAACATATGCTTCAGAATACATATATAGCATTTATACAGATTAGGGAAATAACATTGATCAATGGAGTTACAAAAAATAAGTTTTTGAGAACTAAATCCCTGTATACACATAACATTTACACAAGTTATCAAACACCATATAAAGAACTAGCTACCCTGTTTAAAGATCTTTAAGATCAGATATTCTTAAATTATAACATCTTGAACAGTGGATGACAAGACAACAGAATCAGAAAAATGCAGCAATACTACAGAGATATAGAAGGTTTCTGGAAGAGAGACCCACTGTATTTTTTCTATCTAAAAACAAATGCATGATTCTTTCTCACAGATGGAGTCCACCAGATTCAGTATGCTACTGAAAACCAAGGTTATTAAGGTAGGCACCAAGGCGCATAGGACTGCAGGCATTTTAATGGCCAGCCAATCTGTCAGTCGGACCCCTGTTGAATCCAGATCTGGATCTGACAGGAATCCAACCGTTTTTTAAAAACAAAGATGGGAGGAGCAGCAGTTTATGCCCGACCTATTGACTGCTACTCCCATCAACTGCTGCTCCTCCCTCCAACTTCCCGCCACTAGTCTGTCCACTACTTCCCTGTCTCTGGCAGCCTCTTCATTTCACCCTGGCAACATTTTCTGACCACTCCAGCAATGGTTTCCAGCAACTCCAAATCCTTCTCCATTATTTTTTTCCTTCCTAATTTGTCTTATATATTCCCACGTTATTTAGAGTTTAATTGAGTTTACAGTGAATATAACCATGCATAATGGTGTATAATAATGTATAATAGTAAAGGATTAAAAAAAAATGAAATTTTTTAATGGCACCTAGGCAGTGTTACCTAGGGGTCCAAGGCATCCCAACACAACACCTAGGTGCCTTGATGCCTTGCTCAAAACACTGCAATCCTTTCAGGATTATTTAAAGAAATGGAAAGATAGAAAAGATGCACAACGGTTAGAATTATGTAAAAAAATAATAATAATTTTCGTAATCTCAAATTGGTTCATTAAATCTATGTATCCTTAGGATTGTGGAATTTGTTAAGATGAGAAATAAGAACAAATGATAAAAAAGATTCCTTAGCAAAATAAAATATAGGGTGATTTCAAGGTTGCAATTTGTTCCTCTTTTAAGGGACAGCATGAACATTCAGAAATAATCTGCTTGAATTCAGTTGTTGTGTTGATTTTGCACAAAAGATTCACCAAGTTCATTTGTTCCAGATTTATCAATTTTCTTATGTTTGAATTTAGAAACAAATATTCCTTGTGTCTCATAATAATCCTTGATTCCATCTTAAGAAAAAGATGGGCTTAGTCATACTGAAGCATAGATCTCCAGCGATACTTGTTACTAACTTTGAGTTTGTAATATTTTGTAAAATACATATGCTTGTGACAAGGAAGACAACTTACGATAAGGATTTGTCTTTTTATTACCAATCCTAGTTGATCCAAATTTGACATTAGAAGTATATTGATTGTTCCCAATCAATAAACCAAGGTTATTAAGGTACCAAGGAGTTGTGCTAGGGCACCTTGAAAGCCTGGGTGCCTAGGAGTCATTATTAATTGAATAATTAATTAATAAACAACAAAACAAAGAATGAAAAACACAAACACTAGATACGGGAAGATAAAGGAGAAAGGAGAAAAGAGAAAATGTGAAAAACATAATTAGATGAAATTTTCCTTGCAAATAAGGATAAAGAAGAAGATGTGAACTCAGTGGAGCACTACATGAAAATGGCTGGAAAAGCCACCAAAGGAGTTGGAGGCCGCCGGAGGAGATAGCTGGAGGAAGAGGGGGAAGATAGGGCTAGCCATCGGTTTTGATGGTGTGGACGTCTGCAACCCCTTTTTTTTTAATAAATGGACCCACATCTGGATCCAACAAGGATCTGGATTAGTTTAATAAAACGAAGGGCGTGTAAAACACCCAGCCAGGCAATAACACCCAAGCGCCTCAATAAGCTTGCAATAAATGAATACTATTCAAGGCCTAACTGAAAGAGAGTCCAATGCCCCTTATTCTTGAATATCTGAATAGGCCGAAGCGGCCCCCAAAGCTTCAACTAGTCATCTATTTTTTCTATGTGTAGGTTATGTAATATTCAACATTGTGTCATGTCATGCACACAAACTCTTATATTCTATAAGAAGAAATTTGTTTTTTTTTAAATGCTAAGCACAAAGCTATTTAAAGGAATTATAAAGGGAAAAATCCACAAACAAAAGGTGAATCCTATTCAACTGAGTTAATGCTCCTGGAGCAAAGGATATAGCCCCTAAGCAAAAATATGTAACATAAAAGCATTTTAACTTACAGAAAAAAATAATTCTTGAAAAATCTTTTTCCCCTTTTCCATGCAAGATACATAGAAAAAGTCAGATGCAGATATGAATGTAAGGAGAAATATGACTAATAGCAAATCAGGATGTACAACAGTGAGAGCTAAAACTGCAAATACTGCAATCTGTCAGTTTGACACTTTGCCTTGATCCAAAGCTCCAAACTGATTTTTGCTACAACTTCCCCAGTGATAAGGGACCAATCCTAAACCATCTAAGAGTCAGGAGTACCCTACTACTTTAGCCTCTCTTCCCAATTTTACAAGAACGAAGTTCAGCCAGGTCAATTTCCGTCACTAATTCCACTGTCACATATGTGGCACTTCCCTCACTACATTATCGATGGACAAGAAATATCTCCAAACTTCAAGCACAAGAATTGTAACACCACATATCGAGTCTCACATTGTTTAGAAGGAAAGAAAAGTAAGTGGGCTAAATAAAGAATAGGATCAATTACTATATCAACTCCAACTAAAACATTTTAGACCCAGTTGTTAGATATGAGATTGTTATAACTCAATTACATCTAAATCATCATAAATAATATCTCAAGACTAGACTAATCGGAAATGTAAGAACTAAATGCCACACTCAAAGGAGAAGTCACCTTTAGAATCCTATATCGAGTGAACCGTAAACTATGATGAGAAGATCATATGTTTAAATGGTAAAAATTGTAACATCCAAGATTTAGACAAAAGAAGCAAGATGACTAAATAAAAACTAACAACAATTATCATATCAACTTCAATTTAAACATTTTAGACCCACTTGTTTGGTATGAAATTCTTAAAAGTCCATTGAGTCTGGATCGTTACAAGAACAACTACAATCATGCTCTAAACAGTCATAGTCTAGAAAATGCAACATGATTTAACTAAAAAGAGAGCAACAAGGTTTCTTTATTCTGTAAATGTAAGATAAATCCAATAAAAAAGAATCTTGTCAAATAACTGACTTAAATTGACAACATTACATTTATGAATCAACTATTCTAAATTTTATGATCATTCATACCATTCAACGATGTCTTCGTGCATGGTTTCCATTCACCACCTTTATAGGGATGTCTCCATACAGCTGTTAACTACAAGAGAATCAAAAACTTGAGACATGGAAAAAGACAAGCTCATCAATGAGAAAATCGATCATAACAATAAGACTCAACATATAACATGAACACATAATAATTTCTATAAAGTATATCTAAGACCTTTCACAAAAATACAGGTATATATTGATACAAAATGATTGTTGCCTTAGTATTTAAAAATCAAAGCTATAAATCATGCACCAACATAGCAACAATTATTGGTCTTCCTTAAAATAACGCCCATGAAAAGATAAAGATTATGCACAAGTTAATCTCTTGAAATTCAAGTATTAACTAAGCAATCAAGACTACCACAATCACACTAATAAAGCTATATCCCATCAAAATGGAACTGACCAAAAGCATTCTACCAAGATTCATTTTTTTTACAGAATTTGTTTAAGTGATTGTCAACTTCAACTTGACCCTTTAAGAATTGACGTCAAATTCTTGCTCGTATAACTATGAGTTTGCTGCATAAGAAGGGCGACCATCATAAATCATAAAATTCCAATTAGCAAGTACGATAATTTATGGTAGGGATCTAAAGATTAGCACTATCAAATCCCAGTATTCTAGGCTAGGCCTTGTACAGTTGTACAAGCCCAAAGCCAAACAATGTTGCTCGGGCTTGAGCTAAATATTTGGCCAATTATAATATAACGATTGGTCTTGGCCTTCATACAGCCCCTACTTGAAGGACCACGGGTTGCCCCAAAATTTATAAATTCTGACAACAAAATGTAATTTTTCTGAAAGTGGTGTAAGGTTAAAGTGAAATTGCAAGATTGGAAAACCATAGGCTTCAAAGAATGCAATACAATTTTTCATTATTTTTTATGAGTCCTTTTTCATTGTTTACTTACTATGATAACACATTTGGAATGTTAAAATAATAATAATAATAATAATAATATAACAGGTCAAGCCCGGTCCTAAACTGTGTGTTGGGCTTGAACCTGTGCTGAATTTCAAAAAAAAATTGCATCCAGGTCCAAACCATAAACCTCTATTTAAATCGGGATTGGTTCAACCTAAACCAAAGAAAATACGACAAAATGTACATCCCTCAAAACGATCACAAAAAAGATGCTTAAACCCTAGGCCCCTCTTCAGATGTAGAATAGGAAAAATAAGAATAAGTGGAAAATAATATTAATATTCTTATAGTATCGCTATTTAGTTTGGATATGATTTCCTTTTAAAGATGAATAAAAGTATATAAGGAAATATTCTGATTTGAGTGAAAAGTAGAATAAATATCAAAATAAGTGTTAGAATAAATGAAATATATATAAATTAATGATAATCAACATGATTATCAAGATATATATCTAATTTAAAGCATGTAAATATCATATTATGTATGTATTAATTTTTATACAAAAAGTAAACAAATCATACACATGCATGTATATAGGAACTCTAGAATAAGTAATTAGAATAGGAATTACTATTTTGAGTTAATTACACAACCAAACAAAATAGTAATTTCTATTCTGGACTAGATGTTTCTATATAAGAGAAGAAAGTAACACTAATATAGGAAATTGTTGTAAAATTTCTACTGCACAAAGTGTAACAGTGTACTACACTGGAGATCAAAATGATGATCAAGTCTAACAAGAAAGAAGTGGGTTTTATGTTCAAAAGTTGAATGTTGCATGTCCATTTATTGTCTTGGAAGCAATCAGCAAACCAGCTTTCTCAAACCCAAAGGAAATCCCCTCCCCCCCAAACCCCAATCTTTCATCATTTCACATGAACCAGCTCCATTGTATCATAGGCACATCCTCTGTAATCAATCCCATGATGGCTAGAAATGGCTAATGATGTATTGTAGAAACGGAGAACTAAATTCAGAGGTTTCATCGATTACAATAAGACTGCACAAATGATCTCAATAAGTTGATGTATAATTACAATGTGGTCAGGGTAACATATAATGCGCCCTTTCTGGTTTCTATTCCTCCATCCCAAACTTCCAATCACCCTGATTAAATTCAAAAAATTACACCCTAAAATGGAACAAAAGTGTAGTCCACATAAACCACTCAACGCCTCCTTGTTTTCAAAAGATATGTGTGCTCGAAGTTGTACATCATTCACCATACAAACAACAGGAATTCAGACAATCGAGCGAGACAACCAACATCACACTTCTGATATTGTCAAAGTTCTGTGGCAACAACAAAACCAATAAAAAATGGGGAAAAAAAAAAGAGAAACACTTACCGTGTGATCAGACTCCACGTCCCCATCCAAACCCCCCCGCAGCCTTTCGTACAACTGCGGGCTCCTGTACAGCGACCCGGGCGGCGGCCGGGCGATGATCTGGGGCACGACGTCCAGCGACACCGTCCCCATGTACAACAGCATCCCGGAAATGTACACCAGCGGGGCGAAGAGAAAGATCGCCTGCCGCCGCAGCAGCAAGGACAGCAGCATCCACGCGATCCTCTGCGGGAGAGTCTTCACCCCGCCGAGGGCCTGCCTCCCGCCGGCGGACGCCTTGGCGGAGGAGGGGAGCGAGCCGGCGCCCCGGCCGCGGTAGCGAGGGGAGCGGCTCATCGGGGAGGGCGGCGGGGACGGAGTCCGGTCGCTCCCGGAGGAGAGGACGCGGGTGTAAGCCATACCCTAGGAGGAGGAAGTGGGAGGATTTGGTGGATGGTGTATTTATATGGGGTGGCTCATTCCTTGGAGTGGGAGAAATATCGGATTGTGGGAGCAGCCAATCAGACACCGGTGCACAGCGGAGCAGAAAGAGAGAGAGAGAGAGAGAGGAAGAGACAGTGGCAGGAGAGGAGATCGGGACGTGACTGGTTGTTGCGTGTGGTGCACGTGAGGAGGAGGTGGGGTCTGGTCGGGTCGGATGGGTTCGGTCGGGCCAATCAAGGGTTGAGGATATGAGGTGTTCGACTTGAAATCATTTGATGATGAGTGAACAGAGGAGTTAGGCTTTTGAAGTTGGAATATGTTATCATGACAATTTACTTCAAGGACTTCTATAAATACCTAGTCGTTTACCATAATAAGTTTGATCCAATCTACTGGATGGATTTCTGTGAATACCTAGTCGTTGATCACAACATTTTTCCTATCAAATCCCATCTCATTAAGTAGACATTGAAAAAAACATTAAGGTTGCCATCAGGTTCGTAATGATATGCATAACAGGGGAGCATAAAACTACGTTCAAGTCAAAGATTAGGCTCACCAGGCCAACCACCTCGTTTCATTTTCTCATCTAACTTGCTTTTGTCATGAATGGGAGAGATGGGAAAAACATGGTCACCATCTTTTCATGTGGTCCACTTGACATATTACAGTACGTTAATTGGCGAGTGCGAGCTCGTTTTCGCCATTAGAGACGTATGTCCAAGCTCTCCATGTGTCTTCCATCTCTTTACCTCCGCTCTCCACCATGCATGTCTTTTTCCTCCACCTCCGCTGCTACTGCGTTTTCCTTTGAAAATCTGGTTAGCACAATTGCTGATAGATTAAATATGGACAAAATTATCCTTTATGCAGAACTTAATTTCTGTTGATGCTTTGACGTTACGGGCGACCTCTCGAACATGTCGTTGGCACGTTTAAAAGTGCCCACCAATGTTTGTTGCTGCCACCGACACTTCTTCTTTTAACACATTAGGATGAACAAGACGACGATGCTGTACTTAAACTAGGGTACGTTGCATGGAAAGAACAAGATCAATTGATCCCTCATTGGGTTTTTTCATTGCTCTGAGAGGAAATCTTGGCACAAGATATTGGGTTAAATCTAATTAAATATGAGTCGATATAAAATAAATTAAAGTATTATAAATTATTTTCTAATTAACTTCTTAAGTCATGTAAGACTTATTTGTAGAGACTATTTTGGACATATTGTAATTTATTGATAGACTAAATTAAAAATATATGCTTTTATAGAATTCCATAAAAAGAGATCATGATCCAATTTAGTTTTTTTTTTTTATTCTTGTTTATTTATCATGATAATATCGAAGAATATGTGATTTTTTCTTTATATTCTTCCCTATTTTTGATGTGTAAATCAAATCTTCGTGATATATATTCTTAACAAGTGGGATCAGAACCTTAATCATAATTAAATCATCAAGAACTTTAGAATCATGTTTGATCTATCAAAAAATCATGATTTTATGCACTAAAATGGTTAAAATAAAATAAAATCCAAAATTCAAGATCTTTCCTTTATCCCCTTTCAATCTCCCAAGAATGAAGTAGGCCTTAAGAGATTCGATTGGTAGCGGTGGAGAAAAATAAGAAAAAGAACATACGAAATAAAAAAAAAAGTCACATCACATGATTTTGAAAAATAAATACGTGTCAAAACCATGTGATGCATAGGGTTGTAAGTAGATAAGGGTAGACCCGTTAATCTAACCTGACCTAATCCGTTAAGAACAGGTAAAGATAGAGGTTTTATCAACCCGTTCATCTGTTAATCCGTTACACGTTACGCCATCTTCTTAGTGGATAAAGATAAGGGTGTACTATTTAGAGTCACCTGTTAACCCTTTAACCTGTAAGTATAATTATTATTACACACACACACATATATATATATAAAGTTAAACCAAACCATAAGAATAAAAAATCTTTATTCCTTACCGCCAGTCCTAAACCATACTGCCATACATCCTTAATCCCTATTCCCAACCCAAATGTCTAATTCAACAAAAAAGTAGAAAACATTATTAACTCAATACTTAATTAACTATTGATCTATTTGCTTGATCTTTGTACATAATCCTATACATGTAAAAAAGTTGATGGAAGTAAGTTTCTTTCTTTTTTTTTGTTGGATGGTGGGATATTTAACATATTGTAGCAAGTTAGTTGATTTCAAATATAACATAAAACAAATAATGTGTGATCAAATATACGTTATCATTACAATAGAATTTGATGACCTGTTAACCTACACTGCTATCCGCTAACCAAAAGGGTAATGGATAGGGTAGCGGTTAAGTTTTTTTGGAATGGGTATTGACCCGACCCATCACCCACTAATAAGGGATAGGTAAGGGTAAGGGTCAACCCTATATCGGACTCGACCAGACCTGACTTAGAGCCCTATTCATGCACAATTGGTGAAACAATGTATGATGGGTTTAAATGAAAAATGTCTAAATATTTTGCATAGATAATCTTTGTATTGTTAAAAATTACGTTATTTGTATTATTAACTTTTACATATTTTAGTTTTCATGCAAAAGATTTGGCATGCATTAGATTTTAGTCTATCATATTTGGTATCAAATAAATTCGTTATTGGTGGTCAAATATATTTTATCTTCTATTTAAGAATACATTAATTAAAGCAATATCCTACCAAAGTAAGCTTTCTTATCTAGATTAGTCTATTTGAGATAGATATCTGTGTGTTTAAGATTCATGTAAATAGTAATCGACCCAAAGGAAGGTTACTATTTAGTCGAATATTAAGCACACCTATGGTAATAAATATATGACAATGATATGGTTGTGTTATGTGGATAATTAGCCGACTCAAAGGAATGTATGTTATTTGACAGTACTAATTATCCGTATTTGATTACTACATTAAAAAGTACTATTTGTAAGTTAATATTGTTGTTCAAAGACAAAATGTCGATGTTGAGCTAAGTATTTTGAGATGGACCCACCATAAATTGAATTTATTTACTTATCTATTGTTATAGATTAATATGATTATCATTGGATTAACTATTCTTCTGAGTTTTTTTTAATTATTTATTAATTTCTTTAGTAAATGCATATACTTCGATAACTATTAACATTCATTCAATTTCCTTGCTTAATGGTACAAATTAGTATTAAAAAAAGAATGTTATGATTGTTCTCAGATACATGGATCTAGATTTAACCCTAAAGACGAAACAATCTCTTACTTTCGAGTTCGCCAATTCATGTAAAGTCAAAAAAGTTTATGAAAAATGGGAGTATTTCAATCAATTAATTCTAATGAGCATGAAGTGTGTCATTTTAGAGACTTTTAGGGGTACACCTTTTTTTAACACATTAGGATGAACAAGATGACGATGGTGTACTTTAGCTAGGGTGCGTTGCATGGAAAGAATAAGATCAATTGATCCCTCATTGGGTTTTTTCATTGCTCTGAGTGGGGGTCTTAACACAAGTTGTTGGGTTAAATCTAACTAA
This sequence comes from Posidonia australis, assembly GCA_024699735.1. Lineage (NCBI taxonomy): Eukaryota > Viridiplantae > Streptophyta > Magnoliopsida > Alismatales > Posidoniaceae > Posidonia > Posidonia australis. Next base: position 26,567 of record JAMKQA010003687.1, read on the forward strand.
ATATGAGTCAATATAAAGTTAATTAAAATATTATAAGTTGTTTTCTGATTAAATATATTTATAATGATCTATTTCGTTGTAAGTTGAGCCAATTAACTTGTTAAGTAGTGTGGATCATATTTGTAGAGACTATTTTGGACATATTGTCATTTGTTGATAAGCTAAATTAAAAATATAAGTTTTTATAGAATTCAATAAAAAGAGATTGCGATCCGATTTAGTTTTTTTTTTATTCTTGTTGATTTAGCATGATAATATCCTGTGTAGGAAGAATATGTGATTTTCTCTTTGTGTTGTTCCTTATTTTTGATGTGTAAATCAAATCTTTGTGATATATATTCTTAACAAGTTGGATCAGAGCCTTAATTATGATTAAATCATTAAGAACTTTAGAATCATGTTTGATCTATCAAGAAATTATGATTTTATGCATTAAAATGGTTAAAATAAAATAAAATATAAAATTCAAGATCTTTTCTTTATCCCTTTGCCGATCACCTTGGAATGAAGTAGGCCTCACGAGATTCAATTGGTGGAGGTAAAGAAAAAGGAGAAGAAGAACATACAAATTAGAAAAAAAAAAAGAGAAAACGCGTGATCCATTGATACTGTCGTGAGCGATTTAAATGAAAAATGTCTAAATATTTTGCATAAATAACCTTTGTATTGTTAAATATTATGTTATTTGCATTATTAACTTTTGCATATTTTAGTTTTCGTGCGAAAGATTTGGCATGCATTAAATTTTAATCTATGATCTTCAACATCAAATAAATTCGTTATTGGTGGTCAAATATATTTTATCTTCTATTCAAGAATAGATTAATTAAAGTAATATCCTAATCTCTCTTACCTAGATTAGTCTATTCAGAATAGAAAGACATTTGTGTGTTTGATATTCATGTAAATAGTAATCTGTCTAAAGAACGGTTACCATTTGGTCAAATATTAAGCACACCTATGGTAATAAATATGTGACATTGATATGGTTGTACTATGTGGATAATTAATCGACCCAAAGGAAAGCATTTTACTTGACAGGACTAATTATCAGTATTTGATTACTATATTGAAGAGTACTACTTGCAAGTTGACGTTTTTGTCCAAAGGCTAAATGTCGATGTTGCATTAAGTATTTTAAGATAGGTTTATCATAAATTGAATTTATTAATTTCTCTATCTATTGTTATAGATTAATATGATTGTCATTGGACTAACTATTCTTCTTGTTGTTAAATTATTTATTGATTTCTTCACTAAATGCATCTACTTCAATAACTACTAGCATTAATTTGATTTCCTTGCTTAATGGTACAAATTTTAAGTATTGAAAAGAGAACATTATGATTATTCTCATGTACATGGATCTAGAATTAACCCTAAGGACGAAACAATTCCATACTTTTGAGTCCGATGGTTCAGCTAAAGACAAGAAAGTTTATGAAAAGTCGAAGCATTTTAAACGGTTAACTCTAATGATCATGAGGCATGTCATTCCAGAGACTTTTAGGGATACACTGTTCAAAAAGACGAATGCTAGGGAGTTTCTCGAAAACCTTGAGAAACGATTTGTCAAGAATAAAAATGCAGAAATGAGTACGCTATTGGAAAATTTAGTTTCTATGAGGTACGAGGCTAAAAGAAACATAAGGAAGTATATTTTGGAAATATTTAATATTACTTCAAAACTTAAAGTACTTAAGTTAGAGTTGTCAAAAAATTTGCTCATACATTTAGTTTTAATTTCTCTTCCTGTACAATATAGCCATTTTAAAGTCAGTTGCAACAACCAAAACGAGAAATAGACTCATAATGAGTTCATTTCTCATTGAGTACAAAAGAAAGAAATACTAAAGCAAGACTAGACAGGGAGTGTTCACCTAGTATCTACTTCTAAAGACAAAGACAAAAGGAAATTAAAGTCCAATGAAATTATAGGTGTTTCACCCCAAAAGTAACAGAAATAGTTTGAGTTTATTGACCACTTTTGTAAGAAGGGTGGGTACAAAAAGGATGACTATACCAAGTATCACACTTGGCGTGTTCAGAAAGGTATATATTTTGCTTCGGTTTGTTCTAAAATCAATATAACTTCTATACCTAAACACACTTGATGAATAGATTCTAGTGATACTACTTACATAAGTGTATCCATGTAGTGTTGACTAAGTTATCGGATGCCAAGTTATAGTGAAAGACACATCTTTGTAGGTAATAACAATAAAGTTACAGTTGAAGCTATTGATCATTTTAGATTGTTGTTACGAACTGGTTGTTATTAAGATTTAAAAGAAACTTATGTTATACCGTCTGTAACCATGCCGGCGAGGAGATTCCGCAAAAGAATGCGAAATCGGTCGGCAAAATCACGTCAAAAAACAAAACAAATGCAAAATGCAGGAGTCGCCACCTAGTCTATTATGGAAGACAAGGAAAACCATAACATGAAAAATCATGCAAAAA
>JAMKQA010003688.1:0-18732 GCA_024699735.1 Posidonia australis
TTTCATTTATATACATGCATTTAGTTTCATATTATTACCTGTAAACAGTATTACTAAATGAAAATGCATGAATATAAAATAACCATTTATAATAATACAAATAGTATCATGACAAATAGTATTCACAAACAGTAATACTATTTTCTATTCATCTTCCTCCTCTTTACCAAATTACAAATCAACAGATAAACAAGAAGAACCCAAAATGATAGTGAAAGAATAGAACGAAACCATTGTCAAATAATAGAAATCCAAGAATTTTTATTACAAACGCTCGTGTGGTCCTCAAGCAACAAGGAGACAAGAAGAAACTAAAAATTAAAAGAAAATGTTAGAATGATGCGGTTTTACAAGTTGACGACGCTCTCGATATTCCGATCTCGCTGATCCGCTCGCTGGTGACGAGATCTCTGGTGACATGTTGACGGACGGATGTAGAAGAGGAGGAAGGTGAGTTGGCATGCGAATGGATGCGACGGATCGATGACGGAGAAAGGCAAGACGACGTGTCAGTGTCTTGGTGGAGGCGATGGAAGAGAACGAGTTGACGTTAAAGGGCATGTCAGCGTAGGGGGTGAATTTGACATAGGGGCTGGAGTCGACATGCGTTGACAAGGGGAGGTGCTAGACTGCTTGTAGGTTTTACGGGAAAGGGTTGGAATTAAATGTATTTTAGGGTTTGAAGTGGGGGAGAGGGTGATTTAAATACACTTGAGTTTTGAATTCAAAAAAAACAAAACAAAACAAAAATCACATTTGCTTGTATGCAAAAGCAGTTTTAATTGTTGAGGGTGCATGTAATAGATATGTACTCTCGTTCTATATAAATATACACAAACATACACACACACACACACACACAGATATCTATAAATTATTCGTATTCATATCAATTGAAAATTCAAAAGACATATCCGGTTAAATTTAAAAAATCATATCTGTATTCATATCCGTATCCATATCTACTCTTGAGTGGATAAGGATATTTGTATCCGCTCATAAACAAATATGGATGCAGATTTTTTACGAATATATTGTATCTATTTGCATTCCTATTAGAATTGTAAGAGATCATCGAAGGTCCATCTCAATGTCTACCTTCATCTTACATGAGGAAAATACCCTCCTCACCCCCTTGCAATGGCATGCAAGTTCCATCTCCACAAAAATCCACACATGTATCTTCTCTCTTATGCTAGGACTTCACAGGGATTCCACACCACCCGTGGATGAAAGAATAACTTTCTAGAAATAATACGAGATGTTTCACGTTATTTCCTACGTCTTACATAAGACATATCAATATACATGTCTAAAAAACTCAATTGATAAAAGACAAGTTGTAACGTCTACACTTGCATGGATTAACAGAAGTCACAAACAAAAGCTTGGTGTAAGTGTGAACATCACCAACACATAAAAGAGAGCAACAAAGTACCAATAAGTTTAATTCAATTCTGAACTGTCTGTTACATGGTTATTACATAATTTAAAGGAAACAACATGCTGAACTAAGACATCTTAGGTCCTATGTGTACTTAGTTGAGTCGAGCGATGTGCCATGCATAATCCCAGGAATGCTTCTCTAAAACTTCTAATTGCCTACATTAAATAATAACACCGTATGAGTTTAAGAAAATCAAGTATACATATGAGGTCCTAACTTAACACAAACTTATGACAAAAAATTGCAATTTCAATATTTTCACTTTCATTTTCTCTTAGCTTTTTAGTAGATCCCTTGAACCACTTACTACAGGCATAATGCAGTCTTCCAGTTGGCATACAATCCATCCTCACTTCTATTATTACATATTCTATTTCACTCTTTATTCATTAGTGAGGACTCTGTATACCAACCCATGTCAATCAATAGACATCAGATCTGAGTCTTGTGATCTTATTGTTGCCACTAGATCTACATAACACTAAACCTCGTCAAGCGAGTGCATCCCTCCTTAGGAGTCATTACTTTGAAGAGTCGTATGCCAAGACTTTGTTCTCTCTCTTCTACTTCTATATCTTAATATGAGAGACTTGTATTTTTTATCCTTTTACCTAATTAGACTGATTTGTAATTCTTTAAAAAGGAAAGGGTTAGACTATAAAATTTCCCTTAATTGTACATTGATAAAAGGTATAAGGATTTTTATGTGATTTCCTCCTAAGTATCAGTTCAAGATGTAATCACGAAATCTTAGCTCAATTGCAATTGATAATTACTTTAGAAACATTACAACACTGTCAAGAACCTAAATATAATTATAATAACAAGATAGAAAAAATATAGCATAAAACATTTGATATAAGAACTTTATGGGAATATGCACAGATTCAATCAAAAGCTATAAAATATCCAATCTCTAGAAATGAAACTAGAATTTTGAATTGATTCGTAAATTTCTCCAACAACTATATATCTTACCTTTAGTTTCAAGTAATTCATGCAATTATCATAAACCTTATAATTACTTTATTCCATAACTTATCAAGTGCCTAGGAGTAATTTCTAATAAAGTGTCAAAAACATTATCACTTCAAACATCTCATATAAGGACATTATTACAAATGTTAAAACTTAAATCAAAGAAACGCAGTTACTCCATTCTACTATTCATTTATTTTTCTATCATTTTTATCCCCATGAGTATTGTAATTATCAAGAAGACTTGAGATTGTTTTAGAAAATAAAAATCATGATATCAACTTTCTTATAATAATCTAATAACTTAAGGAGGAAAACAAAAAATAACCAAAACTTCACCACTTACATCAAAAACACTTTTCCTTCATTTACACAACAACCAACTAAAAACAAAAAAATACACAATCCCTATTCATCATCTTCTTCCTCAGTCTGCAACCCAAAAGACTAATGAACCCAACAAGTAAACCCAACAAAAAAATTCATCCACACACATACCTTCTTCGGCGATCACCTCCTTGCTCTGACAAGGCCCCAAATCCGACGACCTCTTAGTCTAAGACCGACGACCCACGCACGACGGCGAAACCTCGCTTCTCGACCATGACCTCCAGCGATCCTCCTCTCATTCTCACACTGTTTTCCTCTCCTCTCTTTCTCAGCTCATGTCTTCCGCCACTAATGAAGATCAGGCCTATTTATAGGCTTCAAGGTGCTCTTTCAAAACCAACATTTCCCCCCATTCACTGACGCCTCAGCTCCCGTCGCCGCTCCAACTCCCGCCGTCACTTCAACTGACACCTCCGTTCGCGGTTGCTAGATCAAGGCCACCATTACAATCTACCATTCTTATAAAAATTTCGTCCTCGAAATTTACTGGACAAAAAAACTTGCCAAATAAGTTGGAATACTAACTGCACATCTCACTTTCTAGCTTCCAAGTGGTCTCTTCAATTCTATAATGCTACCATTGAATCTCTACCATTGGAACTACCCTCTCCCAAAATTTATGTTCTTTGAAATCCACAATCCTCATAGAGTTCTTCTTGAAAGATAAGTCTACCTGAATATCTAAAGTGTCATACTTAATTACACGAGCTTCATCTAGTATGTATCTCCTCAACATTGCTATATGAAATACATCATGTAACTTAGCATATTGTGGTGGTAGTATTAATCTGTTAGCAACTTCATCGATCTGTTCCACTATATTGAAAAGTCACACATACTTAGGGCTTAACTTTTCCTTTTCTCTCGAATCTCATCACACCTTTAGCTAATGATATCTTTAAAAACACGTGATCTCCAACATCGAAAAGCAATTCCCGTCGTTTACGATCCACATAACTCTTTTGTCTACTATGGACTGCTTCCAATCTCTTCTTAATTAAACCCACCTTATCTGCATATTGTTGAACAATTTCAGGTCCGAGCAGTCTTCACTCTCCTACATCATTCCAACATAATGGTGATCTACACAGTCTTCCATATAAAGCTTCATATAGTGTCATCCCAATGCTTGAGTGGTAACTATTGTTGTAAGCAAACTCTACTAGTGGCAAGTGTTTATTCCAACTACCATTGAAATCCAAAGCACAAGCTCTAAACATGTCTTCCAAGGTTTATATCGTTTTCTCTAACTGTCCATCTGTTTGATGATGAAAAGCTGTACTTTAACTTCGTTCCCAGAGCTTTCTGAAGACTTTTCTAGAAATTTGAAATGAAGCGAGGATTTTGATATGATATAATAGAAATTAGCACTCCATGTAATCTCACAATTTCCTAAATACATAACTTAGCTAAGGTGTCCAACTTCTGGTCCATCCCAATTGGTAGAAAGTGTGCTGACTTAGTCAAACGATCCACAATCATCCATATCACATCATGCTTTCTCCAGGTATTAGGCAAACCACACACAAAATCCGTGTTCACATTTTCCCATTTTCATTTTGGAATCTCTATAGATTGCAACTCACCAGCCAGTCTCTGATGCTCAATTTTAATTTGTTGATAGGCAAGACATCGTGATACAAATTCTACAATGTCTTTTTTCATGCCCTTCCACCAAAAATTTCTTTGTAGATCCTTGAACATCTTGGTGGTGCCAAAGTGAATGCTTTATTGTAATTTGTGAGCTTCTTCTAGGATTTCTTCCTTAACATTAGAATCAATGAGTACTCATAGTCGATTCTCAAATCAGATTCCTTCATCAGATGCAACTTTAAACTCTGAGTTTCCGTTATTAGCAGCTTTGAGCATCATTTGCAATTCTAGTGCTTGTAATTATGCCTAGAGAACTTTTCTACCAAATTGGAACCAATCTTTAGGTTAGCAAGTACTACACTTCTCTTTTCTTCCTAAAAAGATTTTCACTAAGCAAACTCTTCTACTAATTTCTATTCCCGGCCCATCATATGAGCAGTTAATCCTTTCCATTTTCTACTCAAGGTATCTGCCACTTTATTGGCCTTACCAGGATGATAGAAAATACTAAAATCGTAATCCTTTAACAAATCAAGCTATTGTCTCTGTCTCAGATTCAACTCTTTTTGTGAAAACAAGTACTTCAAGCTCTGATGATCCGTGAATACCTCAAATTGTTCCCTATATAAATAATAACTTCAAATCTTTAATTACCTGTATTAAATAATAACACAGTATGAGTTTAAGAAAACCCAATATGCATGTAGGGTCCTCACCTAACACAGACTTATGACAAAAAATTACAATTTTTATGTTTTCACTTTCATTTCCTTTCGATTTTTTAGTAGATCGCTTGAATCACCAATCATTGGCATAACACGATCTTCCAGTTGACATATAATCCATTCTCACTTTCATTATTACATATTCTATTTTACTATTTGTTCATTAGTGAAGACCTCATATACCAACATTTGTCAGTCAGTAAACATCAGATCTGAGTTTTGTGGTATTATCATTACCACTAGATCTGCATAAAATCCAACACTAAACTTTGTTAGACTAGTGCATTCCTCCTTAGATGTCATTACTCCGAAGAGTCATATGCTAAAACTCTGTTCTCTCTCTTCTGATATTTTAATGTGAGAGATTTGTATATTTTATCCTTTTCACTTAATTAGATTGATCTTTAATTCTTTAAAAAAGAAAGTATTTGATTGCAAAATTTTTCTTAGTTGTACATTGATAAAAGGTATACACCTCATCTACATATCTTCTCCAACGATCACCTCTTTGCTCCGACAAGCCCCCAAATCCGATAACCTCCTAGTCCATGATCGACAACCCACGCACAACAGTACAACTTCACTTCTGGGCCACGACCTCCAGCAATCTTCCCCTCCTTCTCACACTATTTTTCTCTTCTCTCTTTCTCAACTCTTGTCCTTCGCCACCAATGAAGAACAAGTCTATTTACAGGTTTCAAAGTGCCCTCTCAAAGGCAATGTTTTTCCCCCATTCGTCGACGCCTAAGCTCCCATCGCTGCTTCAACTCTCATCGACATTTCAACTGACGCCTCCGTTCACGTCTGCTGGATCGAGGCCGACATTACACAAGTGTTAAATGCAAAATATCCTATGTCTTATATAAGATGTGTCACATGTTGTGTTTTACACTTAGAAGTCTAGAAAACAATAATATAGATGTAGAATATAGATTATTCCGCGTTTTATTTAAAACACACTATTTTTAGCATTTAACGCCTACATCTTTCAATTCCGTTCCTAATCCATAATGCTATTAAAAATCTAGATCGTTGCAACATACATGTAAGTAATACATTAGTTTTTTCTCTTAAGTTGGTAATTGATAGTTTATTTTTTAAATTTGATTTGATCATTCAAAGTTTGCGTGGTTAAGGGTACAATGATGTTAGTAATACAAAGGGAGGATTTAATGGGTTAAAAATATTAATTATGAAAAAAAAACATTGTATTTTCTACGTTCATTGTTTTACTTATCAAATACAACTGATATTTATAATAGTTACAAAGAATTATATAGAAGTGGTTTCAATTTTTATTATCTATATGATTATATCATACTTAAGAAAAATCCTAAATCCATCACTGGATCTTCATACATCATTAACTTGCCCATCATCTCGCCGGACATGTTGGCTACAAAATTGCAATCCCTTCCATTGTTCTCCAAAACTATAGCAGCCCTTCATTCGAGATCTAACCAATACGCCATGATGAAACGAGACTTGCAACATAAAAGCATTAGCCGATAGACTCAACTGAATTCCACGCCTCAGACAGCTGTTAGTGCTCGCAATACCATGTCCCAGCAAACTTCAAAACCATATCCAATTAAAACTGTTATTTTCCTGTGGTTGATGCGAGAATACGGTTAAAAATCCACCACTTCTACCTCTACCATTCCCAATCAAGTTGAACGACGAACAACCTGTAATTTTTCTGTGGTGGATGCGAGAATACCATTAAAAGTCCACCACTTCTACGTCTACCATTCCCAATCAAGTTGAACGATGAACAACCTGTACGTACGTGCAGGTAGAGAACATGCCTACGCTTTCCAGGCACGGTCTCTCAGTTTCTTCCGATAAACAACTTCATATGGATTGGGAGAGGAAATATCAAGATCCAACAGAAACACAAAATGCTAGATGCTTGGTGTTCCAATCTTATCTGTCCAGCAGCTGTACCATTTGACAAAACCACCAAATCGGACAATTGAATGAACAGATCCGTCATTTCTTTCCACGTGGTCAACAACAATCCAACAGCTCAATCATCCCACTCTCCTGTAGTTCGCTGGCACTGCCCATCCCCCCACCTCAGCTCGTCACAACAGTTAAAATCTCTAGAAGAAAAAAAACTGCTAAAATCCAATCCAATCAATCTCAGTGCTCTAGCTGTCACCGCCACTCCACTTTAGCCCATTCCAATCTAACATCCTTGCCCATGATCATACACGCATAATATACTGATATTTAATACAAAACTTTAATAAGGGTTTTTTTGTTTGCCAAGGTGTCACAATACTCTTTAATATCCATTTATTTCTCATTTTCCTTCTAATATTCTTGTCAAGTTCTAATTCTTTTTTGTCGTACTTTGTAGTTGACAATGACTAACATCTACTGGATATACCTTATTTACTTATTTGATATGAAAGTTATCTAAATACCCATCACCATATTGCTACAACAACAACTCCTTCACTACTACTAATTTACTAATTTATAATTATATAATAATATCAAAAGTTTCAATCTTTTTTATTAACACCTTAAAACTAATACATTAGCATAAACAAAACTAATCAGTAGGTAATTAAAATTGAATCCATTACATTAGAAACCTTAATCAACCATAACAAAGGAAAAATAAACAAAAGAAAAGAACATAGTAATAAAAAGAACTAAAGCTAATTAAATCAAGGAAATAAATCTACTACATAAAATAGACTAACAAAAGGAAGAACCTTGATTTAACATAAGCCCCTGAAGTAAGTGTGGTAACTGTAATGATCATAATAACTTCTACATAAAATACTAAATCAAACTTAAATTAACATAATCCTAATTTTGTATTTTAATAAATCCTAAATTCCTAGTCAATTGCATGATAAAATAATGGAAATAGGTATACTTTAACAAACAACACTAAGACTGTTTGGTAGCAATTATAGATAAACTGATTATAATGAAAAGCTATTTTTTTTAAAAAAAAAACTATCTCCTATAAATTTTCATTTCTAACGCTTTTAATGAATTTTACACATAAGAAATAAATTAACGTTTTTAAATAAACAGACTTTCTTTTTATGTATTTGGTTTAATTTTTTATTCATAAGTAATTATTTTCAATACGTTGTGGAAAATAATCATTATCAAACACTGCCTAAAAGAATTTAGATTCAAGGAGGAATTAGAAAGAAAATTTAAGAAGTAGATGAGTATTATAAGCATCATCAAGATTACTAGGTGTAGGTACGAAAAATTCGACATAAATCGACTCTCTCACAAGTGGTAGGTAGAATCCACTGTCATGTGTGAGAAAATCGATTTGAATGGTAGTAATGGATCCCATCGCTTATTTGAGAAAGTTTAAAAGTTCAAATAGGTATTGAGACAAGAAAATCCATTAATAACAGTATATAAGCAATAGCAAAAGAGAAACCCATGGATAAACTTGGGTTAAGTAGGCAAGAAGTAAGAACATACCTTTTCGTTTCATAATCGTCGTGAGCGTGATGGTACTTTCCTGATCGGCCCTCTCACAAGAGATGAAACCCACTATCATGTGTGGGAGAATCGGCCTGATCGATAGCAATGGATCCCATCATTTGTGAGAGAAAATCGATCTCATCACAAGTCGACTTGTCTTGAAACGTCCAGATAGGCATTTAGATGAGAAAATCCATTAATAATGGTATATCATAAAATATTTAAAAGTGACGGAACTAATAGCAAAAAAAGAAACTCATGGGTCAGCTTTGGTAGCTACGTAAGAAGTAAGAACAAACCACTCCCTTCCACGGTCGTCGTAAACGTGAGGGCACTTTCCTGGTCGATCTTTCTGACAAGCGGTGAAACCTACCCACTGTCATGTGTGAGAGAATCAACTTGATTGGAAGCGATGGATTTCATTGCTTCTGAGAGAAAGTTGATACCATCACAAGTCGACTGACGCTGAAAATAGATATCGTGACAAGAAAAATCTATTAATAACAGTATATAATAAAATATTCAAAAGTGACGGAAGCAATAGCAGAAAGCAACCCGTGGGTCACCTATGGGTAACCCGGTAAGAAGTAAGAACATACCTTTCCGTTCCATGGTCGTTGTGAGCGTGGTGGCATTCTCCTTTCTTAACTCCGGTGACAGAAACGGAATCTTCACGGTTCACCTTTCCTAGTATATATACAGATCACCCAACAGTCGCCCCCACCGTGTCTCTTTTTCTTCCTATCTTCTCTCCTTGACCACGATACAACAGATCTACATCTCCTTCTCCTGCGTCCCCTTCTTTCCCCCAAATCTTCTCCATTTTCAATGGCGGACAAGACTAGTCCGGGTCCTCCTAGTCCCACTACTCCGAGAAGCGGGAAGTTGCTGAGGCGGAGCAACAGCGACAGGCTGCGGATGCACGCGCCCTCATCCATAAAGGTCGCCGCCCCCACGACGAACTGCGTGTCGGAGTGGAAGATGGCGATACCCTTGCTCTCCCCGCTGGACCCGGCGGTGGAGATCGGGCAGGGGGTAGAGGACGGGGTGGTGGTGGAGGAGGCGGCGGCAGCGACGGCAAGTGGTGCGGAGATGAGATGTTCCGCTTGGCAACACCCGGCGATGCCGTTCTATTACGAGCCGGTGCCGCCCGGCGCTGCCAACTTCTTGCTCCCGCACTGCGTCTGATTTGATTCGACTGATGCGGGGTTCCCTTTTTGTCTCTTTTTTGTTTTGGAGCCATTGCTTTTGTAATTATAGCTACAGTTTTATCGTGAGATTGATTGTGTAAAATAGTTTCTGGTTTGAATTGGGGAAAAAATGGACTCAACAGATTTCTCTCTCCGTGTCTGTGCTTGTATGAGTGTTTGTCTGTTTGCTAACTGACCCAAGTAGAGGAATCGACTCCAATTCGAGAAGAGGAAAGAAAGAGGAGTAGGTTTTTTTTTTTTTTTTGTTCTATATCACTGGATCGGCAGTTGTTCTTGTTTCTGTCAAAAAATGCAGGAATGCGTCAGTTTCATTGTTTAACACTTTTAAAGGGCAGAAAGAATTTTGTTGCTTGCGTGTGGAAAAGGGAAAAGCATTTGGATTTCCGTGGGTTCGATGTGGATGGTTCTAACATTCTGTGAGTCTTTTTCCCTTCTTGGTTTCTTATTAGACAAGACTGTATGAGTGTATTGATTAGGAGTCGATAAGTAAGATTTATAGAGCATGATGAACGGTTAATCTTCTTAATCAGCTAATAAGGCAAGTATAGGGACATGCGTATGGTTCGAACAAGTCATATTCAAATCAAAATGTTCTGAGATTATACAATTATATGAAAGAAAATATGAATAGTGATGGCCCTTGATAAAGAAATATGCTTTTGAATAATTAACTATACCAAGCGACTACGCATCTTCGATGGTAAAAAGAAAGAAAAGGAGCACCCCCTTCCTTTTCTCTAACCTCATTGTTTTGAGCTTTTAATTTCTAAAAATATTTTTTTAATTTAGTTACACTTAGATGTCTTGTTTATTAATATTTTGTATTGTCATAAATACTTTTCTCTGTTTTGAATCTCAAATGTGAACTGTCATTTTCTCTTTCCATCTAAGATTTTATTCTACATTTTTCTCTTTTTGATTGTTCATTCCATTAATGCTTCCTTACTTAATTTTGATTCGCAAAATCTTAATAAAAAGGTAACATGTGAGAGATAGTTCTACAAAAAATAAATTTTACAATCAAACTTGAATGAGAGAAACAAAATATCTATTCCACCTTAATTCTTAATCTCAATAGAATTTGAGTGCATTAAGTCGACTTTTCAACAGACACTGGTGAAAAATATCTTTTGTTATAATATCTTTTCAAGTTCTTATTTTTTATATTATAATTTCTAATAAAACAATTCTTATGATGGATTTGATGCATAGAAAAAAAAAATGTATGAGGCTAAATTGGTGTCTTTTTTTACATGTTATATATGATTTACAAATGAAAGTGTTTCCAATATAATTTGAAAAAAAAACTATATTTTTACTTCTTTACATTTTTTTTAAATATCGATTATTGAAGAACGTTCTATCATGTTACGAAGGAGATGATCAATTTAATTTTATAATGTTATTTATTTATACAAATTTAGGATGAAGGCGACTAAAAGATCACTACAAAAATCAACATCTCATCTACTCCAAGATTTATGTTTGATAAAATGAGGTATACGAAATTTTCCAACTTTTATTTTTGGCCAGTGGGTGTTTTGGTAATACTTTTATGAGTATTTTTTGTTAGAGATTTGTTTTGTTCTTCCGCTTTTTTTTTTTAAACAAATTAACTGTTACTTCTTTGTTTATTTTTTTACATAAGTAGTAGAACTTATTTTCTATAAGAATAGTTGCTTCTCCATCCCAAACGCATCAAATGGTTACGTTAAGGTAATTTCAACCCTTAATATTTGATATTTCTCATTAGACAATATGATATTAATTTAAATATGGATTCTTAACAATTAACCATGATGGTTTTTTGCACACAATTAAGGATTACACTTCAAAAGACCCATGCAAGTACAATTTGTAATTTAAATATTATTATTTTCAAAACCATTAGTTGTTGAAATGATATTGGATATCTTTTTATGTATTTTAGGCTCAAAATGAATGCCTAACCTGATTCTTTAAGCACTCGATTGTGACGTTGCTCATATATAGTTTAGGTTATGTATCTAATTCAATAATTAATAATGGATAATGAGAACTTTCATTTAAAAAACTTTATCATGAAAGTGTTTGATATTTAATTTGAAAAAGAAATGTTTTTTATTCCACACGTTTTCTTTTTGTTGGTTTGAGAGAGTCAATATCTTTTTATCTTTTTTTTACATATTGATCTTATTTACCTAGCTAGTCAATTTTGATCAATTAACATTTTTTTTGCTCTTTAAATTTGAAAAGCTACTTTTTTTATAATTCTTTCACAATTTATTTTCCTATGATTTTAGGTTATCTTATTTTCATGGAGGCTTAAAAAAAAATTTGTAAACGGTAATTTTTATGCATGTCCTAGGATTCAAATCTGAGACTTGTGGTGAATTTAAAGTTCTCCCAGCCACTGTGACAATGAGACATTGTCATGAAGACTTAAATTTGTAGTGGCTTTATTTGATTTAGAGTAACTTACTACGTCAAATTTATTAAAAAAAACTTTCATCCTGTATTGTGCAGGTTTTTCTCTTGAAATTAACGATAAAGATTTTATGGTTCAAAGATGTCATGTTCAAGTCAAAATGTTATGAGATTATACAATTACACAAAGGAACATATGGACCAAAGATCGCAATCTTGATAACGAAGTATGTTTCTGAATAATTAACTAGATACCTCTGAAGAGATTTTATGGCCACCGATTCCGTTAACGAGATAGGGAAAACTGCAAATGGTGTCTCAAGTTGTCTTATTTGGATTATTAAATTTCAAAAAAAGTTCGAATGAGTGTAACAACCGTGGATATCGCCAAACCATAATTCCTTATATATAAAAGAAATAATTAATAAGACTAATAGAAAATAAAATCTTAATAATTTAGAATTATCATTAATCTTTCCCAATATCTTGTGACATACCTGTGGTTCCACTATAATAGTTGGAAACAATATTGTGAAGTTGTACTTAAAAGAAAATATAATAAGAAATGAGTGACAACTACAAAGTCACTCAACACTTACATACTAATAGATTAATAAATAAAATAAAGTAATTTAGGAATCTACAGAAGGCTACAAAAAAATTGGTAGTACGTGCGGGCATAATGTGCAAATATGACATGCCTCGAAAACATGTAATGCTCCTTAAGTCTATTGATAATGCTAAAAACATATGAAAAACGATGTATGTAAATTCCAAATCAAATAGTTTTCTACATATTAAAATTGATAGACTAATTTAAATTTTTTGAGCATGCATCTAACAATCAATGATAGAATCTTTTTCAAAATCTTGAATTTTTCATTATATTGAAGTCGAAGGAAAATCATCAATGGTTCCACAACAAAATCTATAATTAGAACTAAAGCAAATCTATTAAAAACCACTAACATAGCAATAAAATTCGTCGTATTGCTCGTCACCAAGCAATGGCTTACAAGCAGTTGCCAAAGCAAACTACATTGTCACGAATAAGCCACTCTGCAAGAAACTCACTCATCTTGTGTCTCGAAGAACCCTCACAATTGACCACTCATGGAACGTCATCCAAAGGAAGGCATATACATATCTCACCTTCGCCAACCATAGTAGAGTACGTCTCTCTCAATGTCCTAAGAACCTAGACTACTCAGAGAATTCTACCCTTCTGGCCCAAAAATATCATAGACTTCAACTTTAAACTCGTGCTCGACCACCTAGAGATATCATTATACCTCTTAGTCACATCAATATGATCATTCAGTCGCTTGGTGAAAAAATAAATTAATAAAAAAAAACTTATTTAAATATTATTTTAATATCAACAAGAAATCCTTTCAATGTAGTAAAATTTATTTATTGGTCAAACCAAAAAACCTCATAATAGCTCAAAACTCCTTAAAAACCTCAATGCATGATATAACATTTCAAAACAAGAGGGATATCAGCATACTACTCACTGTCCTAAACACTTGTGAAGCTAACATGCCCAACAAATACATAGGGTTAATGCACTCAACGCCTAAAATTCTTTTGATTTTTGGATAAAACGTCCACACGATGCCATCAAAATCCACAAAAAAACTTATAAAAACTACCAAAAGCATATTTGATGTATAAAATAATAAATCAATCATAGAATCTTAACATACCACATAAAAGAAAATGATTAAAAGTCTCAATTCAAAGTGAGTATCTAAATTTGGAAAAGATCAATCCAACAAAACTCCTTGACCTCAACATGTTGGAGTCTTCACACAATCACTCTGGTCATGGCTAAACCTCTATGAGCATGGCACCTACTCGTGTACAAAGAAACAAAAAATCACGAGCATGCATATGGATAAATAGGATTCTACACTCTAGAATCCAATCGAACTCACTTCAAAATCCAAGAACCTAACAATTGATTCGTGGCCATGTGAACCTAATAAGGAGCTTATGTACAATCAATTGTAGAATTAATGCAAAAACATCCAAAAAAACACTTGAAAACAACCATAATGTCTTTCAATTGTTCATTAAGGTCCATGTGATCATGAAATCCACTAGTTTTCAAAGATAAGCACCATATTAAGCCATAAATACAATCAACTAACAATATGCTTCATTATTCAAAAGATCCTTAATCTATTAACATAATAATTTCTCACATACATCAAAAGGATGCATTGGGGTCAACAATTCATCATCAAGTTTCTCTCTTTACATTGATCTCAAGATAACTCAAACGTGCCATATCAATGCGCAACTAAAACATGACTCAACAATGCACGACCAAACCAAAATATGCTGAAGAAGCATGTAACACTAGAAAAGGAAACTTAGGATGTTATAATGAGTCTAGGGCTCATCATATATAAAATGAATTCTCAAATTGTTTTCCAAATCCATTCATCGTATGAAAAATTCAACAGTTGGATTTGATCTACGTTGTCTATAACTGTTATATATCAAGAAGTGATTCCAAAAGTTCTATCATATACAAAACACACATTTCATGTAAGAATAATTATTTGAACTACTGAGACAAGGAATTAGCTGCCATTTCTCAAAATTTGTATATTAAATGTAAAATCTAAATGGTGGAATGGATTTACGTTATTTGATGCATATACATTTCGATCAAGCGATTTCATAACTTTTATCATAAGTAGTAGATTGAAATCTTTGAATAAAAGTTATACAAGTTCAGTGTAAATGGTCTATTACTAAACAATATGCTTATATTATTAGAAGAATTGTCATATTTATTAAAGAAATTATTGCAATTACTAAACCAGAACCTATATTTACCAGATGCATAGGGTTCAATTTAAAATATCGAGTCCTACACTCATTCTACTCTTTTCCCATTAAATTTAGCACAACGAAAGGACTAACAAAAAGCAATTGATGCTTGATTAAATTGTCCAAGATGAGGTTTTTTCTTTTTTGGACAATGATCTAATGGTTTGTGTGATGGAAAGAGTGGAAGACATCCTAGCGAGCTTGTGTTGAACCCACCATCTCTTTCGAGGAAAACCGATCCATTTTGTTCCCGACATTTCTATCAGAAACATACTAGTGAAGAATATAAACTTTATTGAGATTTTTGATGTGTTGGTTTTCATCAACTTCAACCCTTACAAGCAAGATAAAAAATGAAGAAACAAGTCAATCTTATTTAAAAGTTGTGGTTTAAGTGACTCGATGAGTTGACAACAGTCTAGTGCTTTTTAATGTATGAGTTTGACGATGATCATGTTTTAAACCCTTATTCACTTTCTGTACCTTTTTCTTTTGTTAACTTGTGCATGTAAAGATTTAAGAACAAGTTGTGACCTTTGAGTGTCTTGTGTACTATAATGGAAGCATATCCTAGAAAATTGGGGAAGTGAAGGTTTATACAGGAATATAGATTTTCCACAACGTTGGATTGTGAGGATTGTGAGTAGGGTTAGCAATGGTTGGGTCTAGACTCAGAAATTATGAGTCTAAATCTGTAAAGTATGGATCTAGATTTTGAAAATGAGACTCATGAATCTGTGAATTTAGACTCGTCAAACCCGCTTATTTATCAAGTAGGATTTGGGTTTAAAAATATCCAATCCCATAGACCTATGGATATAATATATTATAAGTTAAAATATATAGACTAATGTATAATATTTTCACCATATATATATACATACTTCTACTCTTAATCTCTCATTCTCTTTAATTCTCTCAAAACCTTACTGTTATTTGACGATACAAGTGCCACCTCTCTACTTCGATCCGTCCCCTCTTTCTCCTCTACCTCCCTATGCTCCAATCCTCCACTTTCTGACTCTCCCTCCTCCACCTCCCCCCTCCACGGGCCACCAAGTCCTCCTTCGGTCCTCTCATTTTCCTCATTTACCTTCCTCTCCAATCCTCTCCTCGCCCTCCTCCGCCTCTCCCCTCAAGCTTGAGTGTCCCATCATAATTGATTTTATGGTTTCTCGCTCATGACCATAATTTTCGTTGGTGGTGGAAGAAGAAGAAGGAGAAGAAGAAGAGGGAAGGAAATGAGAAAAGCCGACGACTACGACGTGGAGGAGCGAAAATAGGGCATCGTTGATGTTCTTTACTAGTACTCATAGTTCGTCACGCCCTGCATCGGGGAGTGGGTCCGATTTTGTGACCTCAAGTTATGTCTGATGAAGGAGATTTTTGAGATGTCCACTTCCTTGGGTCGGGATGCGGCAGTGGCTTTACCCGATTCGGTAGGCGAACCTCCGTCCTTTGGCACCATGAAAATTGAAAGTGTATAGTTTCTTTCTTCTTCTTCTTCTTCTGATAATGAGGTTTTCCAGTTGCTACAGAATTTGTTATCATTTAAATGTTTTCTTCTATTGTGCTAGAAGAATTTGAGTGCTCGGTACTTCTTGTTCTCGTAAAGGAAAAAGAGAATCTCTCCATATTTGTGAAACATCTTGTTTATTTAAATCAATATGGTTTCTTTGTTTTACGCAGTTGTACATAGCAAGCACATAGTGTTGTTTAATCATTTTTTTTCAATTATCAATAGGTTCATGATATTGTTTATGTTATATATTTATTTATGGATGTATTATGTTCATGATATGTATTTATTGATAGAGAATTGTTTAGCACATTTATTTACAATGTTTTCAGTTTAATTAAAAATTTACTTTCTTCAAATATGTTAGAAGACCTATTAGACCTAAGATCTGGACCTAGACCCATTATCTTAATGAGTTTGAGTTTGGATCCTGATTTTAGAACTAAGACCTAGATTGGACTCGAACTCAATAAAAAGAATTAAAGATAGATCTAGGTCTAGGTATAGATAGATCCGACTCGTTGTCAGGTCTAGTTGTGAGGCTCACAAGAGAAAAAACAAATTAAATAAAAAAGGAATAAATAAAAAAACAATGGGAAATATAAAAAATGAACAAAAAACAGTAAACATCTGGAATAATTGAAAACTGCAAAAAAAAAAAAAAAATCTTGTTCTGGTGTCCAAGCGTTGTGGACCACCAACCGAATCGTTGTGAAATACTCCAAACAACCCAAAAGTTTGAATTAATTCCGCTTTTTGTAATCGTCTAGTGGTTTAGGGGTTATTTTCCTCTGATCTTTCCTCGAAGTTGAATCCAGAGAAGGAAGATGCGGGCCCTGACCAAATGCGCTGGAGTAACTGGTTCAATTAGTTCCTTAACAAAACCGTCGTCATTACATCTGCACAATTGTAAAAAAATGCCAAGGTAAATGAAAAACCCTAGTCGTCGCTCCCGCGCTCTCCTCCTTCGAATGGGCTGCCTTCAAGGAGAGGCTCTTGGAGGAGGAGGATGTCCCTCCTGTTGCTCCAATCCGTAAAAGGAAAAGCTGATCTGGGAAGTGCCCCTCCCCATCTTCTGCGAGACTTGGCCTCCCCCGGTCCACAACTCCTTCCTCACAGGTATGTTGTTCTGGGAAGAACCCCTCTTCCCTCCCTACTCCTGGCGGAGGAATACTACCCTTCTCGGCAGATCGCCTCTTTCTGAGGAAGCCTTGTTCTTCTTCTCAACTATCTCGTTGGGATCTGCCCTTACTGGGGAGATCCGTGCATTTTTTCTTTAATCTTCGTTCTCTGAAGGTTCTGATCTATGATAGCTCTTTGTCCCACATTTCTTATGTGTTTAATATTGCTATAACTGTGGATTGTTTTATGCATATCAAAGAGTTATCATTTAGTTGGTTATATTATTTCGATCATTGCCGTCTGTATTCAGATCTGGCTTATATTTTTTCCTTTCGGAGAAGTCCCCATTTCTCCGTGTCATTTTATGATGATCCTAGCTCCGACTATCCTGCCGTTATACCCTCATTTGAAGCCCTCGTCCCAACTCTGCACTCCGGCGACCTTGCTTCTTACAAGGGCTTTCTTGATCGGCTTTCGACTCTAGTTGAGCTGTCGGATGACCTCTCTCTGGCAAGACCTTGCACTTACCTAGAGATTTTTTCCTCACCTTCTGACCCCACGATCACTTCTGCATCGTCGATCGGCAGTCTCCCGCTGGTGGGCGACCGCCGGACAACCTTCCCCTTCGCCTCCATGACGGAGACGACTGGTCAGTGGTCTTTTCGAGACTCTGACAGCTCCACTATCTCCTCAAAGTCTGTCTCGAGCTCTGTGTGAAATTATTCTACTTTTCACTTTCCGATAAATACGCTAGATTACTCTAAATCCCCTCCTAATATCGTTAAGCCTGCCTCTCCTTTCTTGGGGAGCGTTATTAAAGACTATACTTATATGTCACTTAGCGATAATACCGATGCCGATTCGGCACACTCTAATGCTTTTCCCGTATCCTGTGATACGACGGATTTACTTCCTTACTCTGTTGATTTTAGGCGATCTTCTGACAGCAGCGATTCATGTCGCCGCCCTATCCCATCTTACATTTATTGCCAGGTGGTTACGTGTGCAGACCTTTCTCTT
>JAMKQA010003689.1:0-15641 GCA_024699735.1 Posidonia australis
ACGGGCGTACAGTAAAGCAGCATTCTCAATGCCTACATTTGTCTCTCGGATTAACTTTTTCCCTTTATTTCATTTCTTCTCTTTGATTTGGCATGTTTTCTAGTCATCTTTAGCATGAGCATTCAGAATAGGCAAGCACACATCCAATATGCCATTTAGCAAGTAGGAAACTTAAAAAGACCGAGTTCCTTGGGCGCATGGGGGTGCCTAACCCCTTCCCCATGAGTAACAAGAATCATTACCCTTTCTCTGGCCCGCATTGATTTGTGCATTACATCCATTAGGCACGGAGCATACATGTTTTCTTCATTTTGTTTGCTTCTTGGTTTTCTTGCGTGTTTGGTTTTCCTCGTCTTTCCATTAAAAGACTAGGTGGCGACTCCTTTCCTTATCCTTTCTCATCTTTCCTTAGTGTTTCCGAGTCTAGTCTTCTTCTTTGGATTCACCATTTTCGCCGTGACCGCATCGGGACTCCTCGTGTGCTTCCACACACTCGGTAAAGGAGAGTCGTGCAGGGTTCCACCGGCATGGTCACACTTCCCATCCTCGGAATCGTCGGATTCACCATGGCCTTACCGATCTCCATGCGGTCCCGATCGCATCAGGAGCGTGGTTCCTCTCCACTGGTATGGTCACAAAATATAATAGCATCACTAAAATAAATATGTAAACAATTGTAAGAGCAATTTAGGATAGTTTGGATGCAAGTTAGGTTCTAAAATATGTACATGAGACATACATATATATTCTAAATCTTGTGTAGACATGACTTCAGTGGTTGAGTTAATGAATTCACTATTGTAACATATATAGTTGGTGAACTTCGATACGTTACACTTACTGGGCCTAATATTAATCATGTTTGTCAATTCATGGAGAAACCTATAGAAATTCATTAGCAAGCTATCAAAAGATTTCATGGAGAAGCAAGGAGAGTCATTGATCTGTGTTGGATGAATAGAATGATAAGAATTGAACAACAGTCAACAACCATTAGCTACTGAATGACAATTTATGAAATAGTTTCAAGAGAAATAAATGCCTAAACCTAATGCATCAGTTGAAAACATTGTTCTTCGTAGGAGAGATTGGAGACCACTTGTGTTTGTCTGAAGACTTGTCAGACAATGTCCAACAAAGCAAATGCAGCAAAATTTCACTTTGAACAAGACCTTTGACCATTTCTAACTCCCTATCCATGCCTTGAAAACAGGTATGATATTTGTAACCAGGCCAACGACGACTCGTGCGAGGCATGAAAAGCCGAACGCACGAAATTGAGCAAAGTCATGATGAAAACTATGACGAAAAAGCAATAATAAAGAAAATAAAGTAATGGAGTCGCCACCTAATCTACTTAAAAAGGAAGACAAGGAAAATCACGCAAAATAATAAAAATAATGCAAATGTGCATGATCCGTGTCAAAGAAAATGTCACTGTGCACTAGAAAGTTGGGTAAGGATCTCTGTTACGCACGGGAAAAGTATTGGGCATCCCTATACGCCTGACATGTCGGTCTTTCATGATTTTACACTCGCTTAAATAGCTATATTTGCTTAATGCCTATTTCTATACACCCAAAGGCGATATGTGATGCCATGCCTAATGATATGCCCATGCCTGATGAAGTGCAAGAAAGGTAAACTGGAAGATGGGACCAAATGCTCAACTATGCTACCCAAACTCTAATTCGGATGCCTGGCACAAAGAAAATGGATAGTAAACCTCCTCACTTATTGAAATGTGACACTAGGGGACACACAGATGTATGATGCTAGAAACCATGTGAAGGCAAACATAATATATCCAGAAAACAAAATAGGAGCACAATGACTAAAGTCAATCAAGAAAACACGTAAAACAAGGCTCACAGTAGCTACCATAGTACTAAACCAAAGCAGGTGCACCTAAGAGGTGCGCCAGACTGGGGCTCCTGACTGGTGCTCCAATCTGGTGCGCCAATATGGTGCTTTGAGCTGGTACGCCAGTCAGATGCATCCTAGGTGCTTTGTTTCAGATAACAAGCTTGATCTTGAACCCAGGCCAAATGCATGCATTGATTCAAGCTTATGACTATCAAGTAAGCTAGTCTAGATGTCGTAGAACACATTCACACCAATAAATGAAATCCAAATCATCTCCTCCTCTCCCCACTTCCATGGCCGTTCATGGGTTCCATTGGCTATAATAGCCGTGGACCCTGACTACGAGCTTCAGGAGGCGTTTGAGACATCTACGATGAGTGGTGGGAGCGAGGGGGGAAGGTGCTCATGCAATGAAAACAACTGGGTATGCAGACATGGCCTCCCACCACCCTCATGGGTTATTTCGACATTCTCATGTCCGTCCGGCCATGGGAAAACCTGCAAACACGAAACACCTATCCAGGGTAGCTTGGAGGATGGAGGAGGGAGAATAATGACATGCAATGCAAGGGGAATGGGTCACAACCTGTGTTCAGTGGCCGACGGCCTCACACAAACCATGACCCATCATCGGAAAATAGACTAACGACGAAAACAATTAACAAAAACCACAGATATATCAAACCATAGCAAAGCTCAAAGCATATAACCAATATGAAACAACAAAGAAAAGCCTAATTAAGCAAAGGAGATAGGGAGTTTACCGATGCTGTCTTTCCCAATGGTGGCTCACGACAGCCTTACTCTGGTTACACTAGAAGTGGTTGGATGTTGATGGGGGATCAAGGAGTGCTCAGAGATGCTCAGGAAACAAGTGCAAAAATACCAACAAGAAAAAAAAGTTGGAGTGTTTGGGTGCCCTTTTAAAGGAGTGAAAAACATTGAGTCCTTGGATTCCAAGGGACTTGGAAAACCAAGAGGCTCACGTAGGCTGGCCAGGGAATACAAATTAGGGTGAGGGTGCAAGTGTCATCTTACGTATGGGGGTAACAAAGGGTGGAGAAGTTGAACAGCCAACAAGCATTGTCCTGAAGCAAGGCAGTGCGCCAACTTGATGCTCCAACATGGTGCGCCATATTGGTGCGCCTAGCACAGGTTTGGATTTGGTGTTTGATTAAGCAGATCATCAAATGGGGCTATCAGACTTGGGTTTGGGCCTTGGAATATAGTTTCCAGTTGGTCTAAAATATTAGGTAGGCTTTAGGTGTTGGAGAATAGGGTTAAGCTTGCCACGTCCAACAAAAATACTTCTGAAAGATCCACTAACAAGCCGCCTCAAAATCGGAGTGTCTACAGATGTCCCTCCCTAAGCGAGGTCGAGGGAATCGAGACCGGAACTCAAGATTGAAAAGACACACCACCTGAGTTCACAGAAAGGTAGTGTTTGTTGTGGGCGATGAGTCACTTATCAGCTAGATTATGACTCGTTTCCAGAATGCAAATGCGAACACTAAACAATGCTTATGCAAAGAATGAAGCTAAAAAGTGAGTGTTAATGCGGGTGCAATGCTAGGGTGCAGATGCTACATGCTATTGCATGCGTGCTGATGAAGATATGCACACCGAATGAAGTGCTAGTGCACGTTAAGCTCTGCTGAGGACATATGCAACTCTACGTGATGCAAATATTGATGTGATGCCCTTGCACTTCAACAAGATGGGTTGCCTATGTAATAATATGCAATGATATGCAGCGAGATGCCATGGGATGTGGTGCTCTGGTAGGGGCAAAATGCAATGTGATGTGACACTAGTGAAGGAGCATGATAAGATATCGAACTCATTGACCAGATAGTTGGGGATATCAACCCACCACCGAGAAGGGCATGGCAAGTCAACCGGTCTTGCCAACCAAGATGTTGTACATTTTAACGGGTGTCAACCAACTCTTGATAGTATGATGGCTATCTACCGAGTAGTAAGGGTTATCAATCTAAAAGAGAAGGGGCATGACAAATTGTAAGATTTGCCAAAAGAAGAAAAGAAAGCCTCGTCCACAAGGATGGGGTGAAAAGAAAGGGGCAAATCAGACTTCAATTGCTCGAATGAAAACCATGAAAATGGATTCCGTTTGCCTAAACAAAAATCTAGTAAAGACATCGTCCGTCCGGAGTAAAATCATGAAAAGAGGTTTCATTTGTTCGAACAAAAACCGTGCAAATATATTCCGTTTGCTCGAACAGAAATCTAGCGAAGACTTCGTCCGCCCAAAGAAAAGTCACGAAAAGTGATTTCTTTCATCCGAACGAAAACCACGCAAATGGATTCCATTCACCCGAATGAAAATCCAACAAGGATTTCGTCTGCCTGGAGCAAAATCACGAAAAGGTGTTCTATTTGCCCAAAAGAAAACCACGCAAATGGATTCCATTCGGGCGAACGGAAATCCAGTGAAGACTTCGTCTGCCTGAAACGAAGTCACGAAAGGAGGTTTCATTCGCCCAAAAGAAAACTGCGCAAATGGATTCCGTTCGCCCAAACGAAAAGCTCGCAAAAACTTGGTCTGCCTAGAGCGAAGTCACGAAAAGAGGTTTTGTTCGCCTAAACAAAAACAACGCAAATGAATTTCGTTCGCCCAAATGAAAATCTAGCAAGGACTTCGTTCACCTAGAGCGAAGCCACGAAAAGAGGTTTTGTTCACCTGAACGAAAACCACGCAAATGGATTCCATTCGTCTGAATGAAATCCAGTAAAGACTTCGTCTAGTCAAAGCGAAGTCATGAAAAGAGGTTTCATTCGCCTGAACAAAAACCATACAAATGGATTTCGTTTGCCCGAACGAAAATCCAGCAAAAACTTTGTCCACTCGGAGCGAAGTTACGAAAAGAGGTTTCGTTCGTTCGAACAAAAACCGTGCAAATGGATTCCATTCGCTTGAATGGAAATCTAGCAAGGACGTCATCTGCCCGAAGCAAAGTCACAAAAAGAGGTTTCATTCGCCCGAAAGAAAATCACGCAAATGGATTCTGTTCACTCGAAGGAAATCCAACAAAGTGTTCGTTCGGCCAAAACGAAGTCATGAAAAGAGATTTTGTTTGCTCGAACGAAAACCACGCAAATGGATTCCATTCACTCGAACGGAAATCCAGCAAGGACTTCGTCCGCCTGGAGTGAAGTCATGAAAAGAAATTTTATTCGCCGGAATGAAAACCACGAAAATAGATTCCGTTCGCCGGAACGAAAATCCAATGAAGACTTTGTTTGCCTAAAGAAAAGTTACAAAAATAGATTTTGTTCGTCCAAACGAAAACCACGCAAATGGATTCCGTTCATCCAAATGAAAATCTAGCAATGACTTCGTCTACTGAAAGTGAAGTCATGAAAAGATGTTTCGTTCGCCACGCAAATGGATTTTGTTTGTCCAAATGGAAATCCAATAATGACTTCGTCTGTTCGGAGCGAAGTCACAAAAAGAGGTTTCGTTCGCTAGAACGAAAACCACACAAATGGATTCTGTTTGCATAAACGAAAATCCAACAAAGACTTCGTTCGCCTGCAGCAAAGTCACGAAAAGAGGTTTCGTTCAACTGAATGAAAATCCTGCAAATGGATTCTGTTCGCTCGAATGGAAATCCAACAAAGATTTCGTCAGCACGGAGCGAAGTAATGAAAAGAGGTTTTGTTCGCCCGAACAAAAACTACGTAAATGGATTTCATTCACTTGAATGGAAATCCACCAAAGACTTCGTGTTCCTAGAGCAAAGTCACAAAAAAAATGTTTCGTTTACTCAAGCGAAAACTACACAAATGGATTTCTTTCACCCGAAAGGAAATCTAGCAAAGACTTTGTTTGCCCGGAGCGAAGTCACGAAAAATGGTTTCGTTCGTCGAACGAAAACCGCGCAAATAGATTCCATTTTGCCGAATGGAAGTCCAACAAAGACTTCCTCCACCAAGAGCGAAGTCACAAAAAGAGATTTCGTTCGCCTAAATGAAAACCACACAAATGGATTCTGTTTGCCCTAATGGAAATCTAACAAGGACTTCGTCCACCCAGAGTGAAGTCATGAAAAAAGGTTTCGTTTATTCGAATGAAAACCATGTAAATGGATTCCATTCGTCAGGCGAACAAAAATCCCACAAAAACTTCGTCTGCTCAGAGTGAAGCCACGAAAAGAGGTTTTGTTCATCTGTACGAAAACCACGCAAATGGATTCCATTCATCCGAATGGAAATCCAGCAAAGACTTTGTCTGCACGAAGCAAAGTCACGAAAAGAGGTTTCGTTTGCCCGAACGAAAACCGTGCAAATGGATTCCATTTGCTCAAACGGAAATCCATTAAAGACTTCGTCTACCTAGAGTGAAGTCATGAAAAGAGGTTTCGTTCATTAGAACGAAAACCACATAAATGAATTTTGTTCGCCTGAGTGGAAAGCTAGCAAAGACTTCATCCACCCGTAGCGAAATCACGAAAAGAGGTTTCATTCGCTCGAACGAAAACCACGCAAACAGATTCCATTTGCCCAAATGGAAATCCAACAAAGAGAAGGATGACTTCGTCCACCTAGAGCAAAGCTGGGCACTAGATTTCTTTCACCTGAAAGAATATCTAGGAAAGGGAAGGATGACTTCATCTGCCCTGAGTGAAGTCATGTAGAAGCTAGAAGCAAACGGAGTGCCAGACCTAATTGTGCAACAAAGATCTGAAGACCAACCCTCGTCAAACGAGAGGTCAGGTCGAAGGACCAGAAGAGTAGGAGGGAACCAATGGGCAGTCGGCATACCCCTAGCAACAAGGAGGGAGATACCAAAAGATTGCCAACATACCTCTATTAACGAAAAGCAAGATACCAGAAGGCAGCTAACATACCCCTGATATTGAAAACATATGATACCAAAAGGCAACTAACATGCCCCTGGTATTGAAAAGTAAGATACCAAAAGACAACTAACATTTCCCTAGTATCAAAAGCAAGATACCCAAGAGGCAAAGCTGGCATGCCCCTACTATCAAAAAGCAAGGGGGCCCACTTCATGGGCGTGCAATGGTCTCAGAACTGGCATGTGACGTTTTGCCAAGGAAAAGGTAAGTTGCAAACATGCCGGTCTTCACAAACCACTCAACGTGGTGGGCAAACAAAAACAAAACTAGTAAAACTGCAGGGCCTCAGAGTGTGAGCTTTGCAATAATGCTAAGCCCTAACAAGTTTTCATCGTCGACCCTCGTTTTCAAAAACAGGGAGATAGGGAAGGTAGATTATTAATGCAATTATTATGTTTTTGGTGGCTTTGGACTTAAAGCAGCAAACTGATGGGAGGACGCTTCTGCACTTCCTGATTTGAGTGATACTTTGATCCTCGAGCAATGTCATACCAGGTTGTAAATTGTGGCTCTCATTCTCACTCTTTTGGAATGGCTCTGGATGAAGCCTCAGCTTTGTAAAGCATAGTGTTTGGTTGCCTACGAGTAGCAGATGCATTGGATGTAGCCTTCTAGCCTCTGTCTTAATTCCATGGGAACCGACTACCGCTTTTGATGCTCTCAATATGATATTTCTTTTCACCTCGTGAGTTACTAGATTTGCGTCTAACATTGCCAAGGAAGTGGAGTTACTACTTGCACATGGGATTTGAGCATGCTGCTTCGCTTGGAGGGTGGGGCTAGGCCCGCCAGATGGTGCTTCTCGTGTTGATGGCTAGTATTGTGCTGTAGTTGGAGGGTAAGGTGGCTTTGATGCTCATCTGAGTCACCCCTCTCATGGGCGTCTTCTTTTTTCAGCTTCTATCTTCATATTCCTTTTATGCCCAATATGCATATTTTGTCAATTCTTTTGACTCACATACTCTCGATTCTTTTGGATATGCATCCTTCGCCCTCTTAGGGTAACAGTTCCAATGGGGAGTTAAGACTTCGGCTATTCAGCGTACACCCTTAACCTCTGCTTTGTGTGAGGACAGCCTTTGGCTATGCTCTACTTGGCCTTGGTCTTGTCCATGTCTGGTGAGCTCTCTTGTTTGGATTGATCCTGCTGTTTGTATTTTGCACTAGGTTCGATGGGATTTGTCGATCGGCTCACAGTTGCATTCATTTGGCCACACTGCATTGCTCATGTAAATGATGTTTAAATCATTGACGCTTGGCATCCATGCAATGCTACTTATTTGTCTGAAGTTGAGCTTTTGGGATTATGTAAATTTTTGTGGGTTTTTTAGATTTAAGTAAGAAACAAGCATATTTTTTTTATTTTGTGGATTTTGTACTTTTTATATTTTTTAGGAAAACATAAAAACGAAAACCAACAAAATGAAAGGACATGTTTTGTTGTTTTTAATATATTTGATTTTTTTTTTGTTTTTTTTGTTTTTTGTATTTTCTAGGATGCATTGGAAAAACTAAAATGATGAGCTTGCAACGAAAGCAAAAGCATGTTTTAGGATTTTTTTAAAAGGATTTTCTACTTTTTTTCTTCTGATTTTATATAATGCAAGAAAATGTGAGATCATGCAGAAAAACCAAAAAACAAAAGACAAAAAATGCAAAAAGGAAAGTGAAGAGACTTACCACTCAATAGCCTTGAGACCGAGGTGGTGGGGCTACTCTCGCGTTGTTGGTGCTATCGATGCCACCCTGGCGGCTCTGGTCATGCATTCCTCCATCCTTGCAAAGTGATTCCGACTGTTCCAAGGAAATGGGAGACTGAGAGGATGGGATGGCAAGAGAAGTTTGAGCCACTTGAGAAGTGGAAACACAATGGGGCATGAGGGGAGACACAAAATGAGCCAGGTCTACCTCATGCACACTACGTGCTAGCAAAAGTTGCCCAGTAGCATCGACGATAACAACACGCTTGTCAATTAGATGTTGGACAACACCCCGCAAGACCTAGCAATGGTCCGTTGCGTGGCCGACCCTGTGATGGAAATCACAAAAGGTAATACGGTCATACCACTTAGGGACCGGGCTTGGCAATGGGCAGGGGACTGGCTCCCTAAGGAGGTGCCAGACTTGGGGATAGATGGAACTGAGAGGGGCTGCTAGCAGGGTGTAGTCCTGTGGTTTACATTTCCACCTCCACCGCGGTCGCTGATCTTGATTCCCCTAACAGGCCAGAGTGACCATAGGTTTAAATAAAATGGTGGAAACAGAAGGCATAGACTGGGAAGATGAGGTACCAAGGGGAGCTAGTGTGAGACCGATGAAATCTGCTGGATCTTTGATGGAGGAAAAGGAGACAGGAGGGATAGAGGTGAGGAGACCGATTCCTGAAGTTCAGCATGCTTCGAGCCTGTAAACTCAGGCAACGATTGGGTGAGTTGACCAGGGTTTGCTTGTGTTAAGGCAGGCACCGAATCTACCTCTTGTACATGAATGCTGATAATTCCATCATCAATCAAGGTCTAAATGACATCCCGCAATGTGTGATAGTTATTGGTCAAGTGCCCTGCGGTCTGATGATAATTGCAGTATGCATTTGTGTCATACCACGATGGCAATAGGCTCGGTGGTGGATGGATATCTGGGAGTTTCGAGAGAGACAACCTTCGAGAAGACGACACTTAGAGGCTCGACTAAAGGGGTGCAGTCGCTCTCTGTCCGGCGAGGTCGTTTTCTCCTTGGCTACCGTCCTTGCCGAATTGGTGCATTGTGATGTGCTGGCTCGATGAAACGGAAGACTTGTGAAGTAGGCCGAAAGCCCGATGCAGAGATAAGGTGTTTGACTATTCCAGTATCGACTAGGTCTTGAACTGCACACTTCAAAGCATAGCATGTGTCTGTCGAATGCTCGATGTTCCGATGGAACTTGTAGAACAGGTTCAGCTTGAACCACCATGGAAGGGGCTTCAGTAGCGATCGAGACTTTGGTAGAGTTAACAAATGGGCGACCTTGGGGAAGAAAGAACCAAGCGACTTGGCCAAGGGAGTAAAATCAAAAGGTTGGCGTCGAGTGTGTCTCCTTTCCTGCAGTGGCTCTTGAGGAGTGGGAAGCACAAAGGGCACAGACAAAACAAGAGGCAGGATCGAAACAAGTGGTGAAGGTGCAGGTGACAGAGTGGCAAGAATTGACAGCTAACTCTGCATGGCTTGAGCAAGGGCTTGCATCTCTTGAGTCAGTCGGGATAAAGTTGCTAGAGTAGTGGACCACGGTGACAAAGAGAAGTCAGATAAAGGCACAATAGGGTTTGGTGGGACAGTCGAAAGAGGCACGATTGTAGAGATTGACGAATTAGGGGGTGCCTCAGCATGAGGACCCAACGACAGACTCACAGGCAAAACAAAAGGAGGGCTAGAAAAGAGCATTGCTGATGAAGGACGTGCAGATAACCCAAATGGGGAAGGCGGTGTCTCGACATGGGACACCACAGAGGATTGTTGAGGCCAAGGAGCAAGTAGGCTAGGCAAAGAGGCAACGGACGAGAGTGCAAAAGATGGACTTAGAGGAGAAAAGGGCTAAGTGACGGACAGGAGAGACACCTGATAGCTAAGTCCATTGATGCCAAA
This sequence comes from Posidonia australis, assembly GCA_024699735.1. Taxonomy (NCBI): domain Eukaryota; kingdom Viridiplantae; phylum Streptophyta; class Magnoliopsida; order Alismatales; family Posidoniaceae; genus Posidonia; species Posidonia australis. The sequence continues at coordinate 10,368 of JAMKQA010003689.1, forward strand.
GGAAGCTACAGGTTGATCTTGTGCCTTGGCATGAGATACCACAGGTGAAAAGGAAACAAAGGCAACAGGGCAAGGGAGCAATCTGGGTGAAGGCGCTTGGAGGAAAGGACGGGGGCCAGGCAAAAAAAGAGGGCAAGCCTGATCAACCATCCCAGAATCCAGAGAAGCAAAAAGGTCAAAGAGCAGATTCTCCATGATAACAAAGAAGATCTAAACAGGCAGACAAGAAGTGGGACAGTCAAAACTAAATGCGAGGATGAGAGACGAGCACAACCCGAGGATGCACCATAGGCGTGACTCGAGACCTATATGAAACTGTGACTATACCGGTAGAATCCGTATAACTCCTTGTGCATGGAAACACACAAAGAATCCCAATATGGTCACAATGAAGATGATAAATTCGAGGAAGGAGACTTGACTCAAAAGCATCAAACAAAGGCAAAGAAAAAAAATAAGGAAAAGGAATCGCCACCCAATCTTATAACGGAAAGACAAGGAAAACCAAATGTGATAAAACATAAAGAAATCAATGCCAATAAAGATATGTATGCTCTATGCCTAATAAATGCAACACACAAATCACTGTGGACCAAAGAAAGGGTAAGGATTCTTGTTACGCATGGGAAAAATATTAGGCACCCCCATACACTCAAGAAATCGATCTTTCAAGGTTAACCTCTTGCTCATGAACTAAGTGTGTGCATACTTATCTTCTTCTAATGCACATGTCTAATATGCTTGCAAGATCATGACATGAAAACTCCGTAAGAAAATGAATAAAAGGAAAAAAGGGAAGGAAAATAATTCGAGGAACGATGTAGGCATTGAGAATGTCACTTAATGTACGTTTTAAGGCGATGGGAAAATAAAGTAAACTAGAGGCATCCAGAGAGAAAACTCATGCAAAGCATTGGAATATATAAAATATTCATGAAAGTTAAAAGAGAAAAATAATCCGTACTTGAGTCAATGTCGGCATTTTTATGCCTGTCAATGTACACCCTTGGACGATATAATTCCAACACAAAACAAAACCATGAAAACCCAAGAAAACATGTAAACTAATGTAAAATGTGGTAAATCTGACTCAGAGAGAACAATGAGTAGATATGATGAAACAAGGATGACTCGAGGAGTCAAACAAACATTGGGAAATCAAAGGTAAACCAAATCAAGAAACAAAGAAATGATTTTGTAACTATTTGGATTTTCGGCTCCACGTTGATGATTTTCGCCAACAGAATCTGTTAGCTGTAACCGCCTGCAGAAACCGTCGCCTGTAACCGTCGACTTCCTTCGCCGAGATTTTCCGCCAATCCTCTCCATCATCGAGATTTGCGTGGCCCTTCTCCAGCTCAGACGGCAAGCTCTGGTTGAAATCTTCACTGGATAGATTTGAAAGGCTTGGTGCTTAATCGGATAAGCAACAAGGAATCAAGGGAAACACTCTCATGCATTCAAATGGTGGAATGACCTGTCAGATTTCTCGCCCCGTCTACATCGTCAAAGAACTGGTCCACTGGCTTTGACAGAAGATGATGAGAACAGCACAACCACGGTGAGGCAAGAGAGGAAAATCCAAAGCTCTAGCAAGTGAGAACGAGTCTAGAGGAACATCTCCACAGGTTCAAATCTATGGATGGCGTCTCAAATCGTTCCTCCTGCCTGACTCATTGGTGTGAGCGTTGGTCGACTGAGGAAGAAGACCGACGAGCCTCACGGAGGTCTGATGAGGCTCGGGTGATGGAAGGATAGTGCTGGGAAAACAAGAACGGAGGAAGGGAAATGAAATCAAATAGTCAAACCAGTGGAAGGATCATCTGATCCCTCCATTGGTATATCTCACCAACACGAACGTCGATTGGCCTCATCCGAGGCTAGTGAACTCTGTCCGGAGTCTAGGAAGGTAAAGGAAGCAAGGAAGATTGGCAATCATGGATTTCAACAAAGGAGAACACATTAAATTGCACTCCTCTGGCTTGCACTGCCAACGCCAGAAGAAATTCCGACGAGCCACGTCGTTCTGTCAATAACGGCAGAGAAAGAGGGAAGGGGAACCTCTGAGGCATACCTGTGAAGGTCTCACGATCCTCGCTCTTAGCTTCGAACACAACTGGAAGAAGGGAGAACTCCATGTCATTGTCAGTTTCAGTGATCGCTAGAGAAGGAGGGAGAACGGGCGCCAGAATTCATCACCTGAAGACACACTCATCCGCACGAGGCTTAAGTAGAAGCAGAGGAAGGCTAGATGCTTACCTGTGACGTGTCGTGGAATGTAGGAGGCTCCTCAAGGCTTGAGCGACGTCGAAAGTAGCTGGAATCGCCACTGGAAATGATAGAGCCGGAGTTGGATCGTCGAGAGTGGATTGGAGCTGGAGCTCTGGAGCTGGAAGGTGGAAAATGAGGGTAATGATGGCGATCCCATCTCGAGTGGCGCAGAGGGGTTTAAATAGGCAAGGAACTCAAATTGGGACCACTGATGTGTAACAACCGGAGACTGACGACGACGACGATTTTCAGGGACTGCCAATGGTGAATTTGATGTTGGATTAGGGACACTACAGTCTTTGGAGGCTAAAGAGTAAGATGAGGATCGATTCTAGTCGTCGCCGTTGAAAGATCAAATAACTAAATGACGAGAAGGAATTCTACGCCCTTCAGTACCGAAATTGGGCACTTCGCTAGTCATTTTTGCCACCTAAATCCACCAAGAACACACGTTTAACACTCCTGCTATCAATATCCGCTTAGAAATACCCCTTGGCCCAATAAAAGTCAGTCAAACATACCTTGAGTCCATTGACCAACCTTTTTAGAGACCAACCATCAACCAAGGGTTAGGATGGATGATGTTTATGTAGTTTTGGAAGTCTTGGGAGATTGGTGAATGTTTCTGAGGTATTTCTGGGGAAAGTGAATGGACCCACCAACTTCATAACTCTTATGAGGCTGTCCTAACCTACCTGTAAAATCCAAGGTGTCTACAAAAACAAGCAAAAGCAGTTAGAAGGTTACATGAAAGTTAAGTTGTACCATGGATGGCACACATGTAGATGAACACCCTAGTATGCACTCTCTCACTATGCATGTACCAAGTAGGCCACCCACTCAGGACTCGCTCATGGATAATGGGTTTTGACTTAGGTTAGCAAAAAACGGTCCCCATTCTAAACCCTGGCCAAAGCTCAGGCAGTGAACGGGTAGTGTGTTGGTGGCCTCGACTCCTACCAAAGCAGTAGGTTGTACCCTCTACTAACATCGACGCGACTCCAGACAAGGGGGAGCAGATCGATAACTCATCCTACGCCAAGGCTATAGAATCAAAGAACGGGACTGCCCCTCTCAGACTGTGGGTGAACATAGGAGAGAAGAGGATGCATGCTTTCTGAATACTCATTGATACGGTATGCTTGGTGTTTTCTTACTTGCATTTTGTTAAACTAGGGGGAAGAATTGCAATTTGTCACTAGTTTTGCCACTCGGGCCGCCATCTGCGGAGCTTTTGCTTAATGGGTTTGGAGTGTGGAATTAATGGCAATGTGTGAACTACCACCTCAACATCCATCCCCACCATATCGTCACAACTCCATGCAAAGACATATACGTATTCCTTCAGGAAAGCTATGAATTCTGCCTTTGCTTGTGGTGATAATCTCGCACTGATACGTGTTTCCTTGATTTCATCTGTCGTGCCGATATTGACAAGCTTCGTCTCCTCTTCAACATGAAGATTGGGTCCCTCTGGGTCATCATCGTAAAATGAGACATGTGAGGACTCCTCTCCAGCTTCTTGATCATCCTCTTCTTCATAGGCGATCAGCTCTGACAGGATTTCTTTCTCAAATGCCGGGTCAGTTATGTCTACTGAGAAAACCTCCTCTGCTTCTACGCCCTGATGGTGCTTGAGGATTGTCACAGTAACCTTGGTGTTCTTGTGCCGACATTGTGTTGTTTCCTCCGTTGTCCTGCCTGAATGACCCGAGGAGCTAGACGCCTCCTCCCTTGATACTGGTGCCTCCTTATTCTTCTTGCCTGACTTTTCTGTCTTCTCTGTACAAACATGGTCCTGCTGGCGGCTATTTTGCAGTGTATTGGTGGGGCCGCCATCTGTCCCACTCATGCTGAACTTAGGATTGTAATCCTCACTCTCAAAGTGAGGCTTTAGTTGCCAATACCAGCTAGACCTGCCTCCCAAATGATAGGAGATTAACTCCAATGATCTAGCATCCTTTCCATCTCCCTCTTGTAGGACCATTACTGAATCCCAGTCCTGAGGTGGTATTGGTGCTTCTGCTGGTGACTCTGTTGCAACAGCCTTGCCTTTCCTTATGCGGTCTCGCTCAGCCAGATCTTCTGCGAGCACATCCAGCTGGTCCTGAAATAACAGGTCCAAATCACCAATGTCATCGTCTGAATCTGCCTCCTGGATCAAAACCCGAGTTGTTGTCAACTGCTCACTGCCCTACCTGTCATCTGGCACTGTATTCAACTGCTCTGGCTGACCGCCGCTGTCATATAAATCCCCTAAGTAGACCCAGGCTGGTGTTACTGACTCTGCATAGGAACTGAGGTTTGGATCCATGACGCCTGCACTGACGAAGTTGGACAAATCTCGTGGAATAACAATCCTCGAAGACTTACCCCGGCGTCGCGACCTCCTCTCCTGACTACTTCGCTCATAACCCAAACCATCCTTCTCGATCCATTCATCGACCTCGATCGGCTCGACGATTCCCTCACCATAAAGCCCCAGAGGTGTCCCCTTCTCATATCTCCATATGCGACACAAATTATCGATCATCAAATGGGGGTTGCCGAAAGTGGCCAAATGGCCGACGGGCTCAAAAGGAGGAACAAAGTTAACCGGTTCAAACCGATTAACCCGGAAGAGAACGTCAGTATGCTTAGGCTCAAAATGAACCGTCTGCGGGGTCAAAGTTGAAACAGATTCAACCTTCTCCATGTCTTCTGCTAGGACAACAACAACATTGTTATCCCAACAGAACTTAATCATGCGATGGAGGGTTGAGGGGATGATTTGATGCTTGTGAAGCCAAACGCGTCCAAGTAGGAGATTGAAAGAGGGTTCAATGTCAATGACGTAGAATTCCACGTCGAAGCGAACTGGTCCAATAGTCAAGGGGATGAACAGAATCCCAAGCGCATCATGATGCGTATTATCAAAGGATGTCATTCCTTTCACTGCTGGTGTGATATCCTCGGACTTGAATCCGATTGCACTTGTTGTGCGCAAGGGGCAAACATTAAGGC
>JAMKQA010003691.1:0-12776 GCA_024699735.1 Posidonia australis
CAAGGGAAGACCTCGACCAAATGCAGAAGAGGCCAACGAGGGGGAGACCTCGACCAAACGGTCGAGAGGCCAACAAGGGGAGACCTCGACCAAATGGTTAAGAGGCTAATGAGGGGGAGATCTCGACCAAACGGTTGAGAGGCCAACGAGTGGAGACCACGACCAAACGGTCAAGAGGCCAACGAGGGGAGACCTCGACCAAATGGTCGAGAGGCCAACAAGGGATGACCTCGACCAAATGGTCGAGAGGCCAACAAGGGGAGACCTCGACCAAACGGTTAAGAGACCAACGAGGGGGAGACCTCGACCAAACGTTCGAAAGGCCAAGAAGGGGAGACCTCGACCAAATGGTCGAGAGGCCAACAAGGGAAGACCTCTACCAAATGGTCGAGAGGCAAACAAGTCGATACCGCGACCAAATGGTCGAGAGGCCAACAAGGGGAGACCTCGACCAAATGGTCAAGAGGCCAACGAGGGGAGGACCTCGACCAAATGTTCGAGAGGCCAACAAGAGGAAATCCACGACCAAATGGTCGAGAGGCCAAGGATGGGGAGACCTCGACCAAATGGTCAAGAGGCCAACAAGGAAAGACCTCAACCAAATGGTTAAGAGGCCAACGAGGGGAGGACCTCGACCAAATGGTCGAGAGGCCAACGAGAGGAAGACAACGACCAAATGGTCGAGAGGCCAAGGATGGGGAGACCTCGACCAAAAGGTCGAGAGGCCAACAAGGGGATACCTCGACCAAATGGTCAAGAGGCCAACGAGGGGAAGACCTCGACCAAACGGTCGAGAGCCAACTTAGGAAGACCTCGACCAAATGGTGGAGAGGCCAACAAGGGAGAGACCTCCACCAAATGGTCGAGAGGCCAACGAGGGGAGACCTCGACCAAGTGGTAAAGAGGCAAACGAGGGGAGTTCTCGACCAAATGGTTAAGAGGCCAAGAAGGGAAGACCTCGACCAAATGGTCGAGAGGCCAACAAGGGATGACCTCGACCAAATAGTCAAGAGGCCAACGAAGGGGAGACCTCTACCAAACGGTAGAGAGGCCAACAAGGGGAGACCTCGACCGAATGGTCAAGAGGCTAATGAGGGGGAGATCTTGACCAAACGGTGGAGAGGCCAACGAGGGGAGACCACAACCAAACGGTGGAGAGGCCAACGAGGGGAGACCACAACCAAACGAGGGGAAGACCTCGACCAAATGGTCAAGAGGCCAAAAAGGGGAGACCTCGACCAAATGGCCGAGAGGCGAAAAAGAGATGACCTCGACCAAATGGTCGAGAGGCCAACAAGGGAGAGACCTCCACCAAATGGTCGAGAGGCCAACGAGGGGAGAACTCGACCAAATGTTCGAGAGGCAAACGAGGGGAGTCCTCGACTAAATGGTTAAGAGGCCAACAAGGGGAGACCTCGACTAAATGGTCGAGAGACCAACAATGGATGACCTCGACCAAATGGTCGAGAGGCCAACAAGGGAAGACCTCGACCAAATGGTGAAGAGGCCAACGAGGGGGAGACCTCGACCAAACGGTTGAGAGGCCAACAAGGGGAGACCTCGACCAAATGGTCAAGAGGCTAGTGAGGGGGAGATCTCGACCAAACGGTGGAGAGGCCAACAAGGGGAGACCACGACCAAACGGTCAAGAGGCCAACGAGGGGAGACCTCGACCAAATGGTCGAGAGGCCTACAAGGGATGACCTCGACCAAATGGTCGAGAGGCCAACGAGGGGAGACCTCGTCCAAATGGTCGAGAGGGCAACGAGGGGGAGACCTCGACCAAACATTCGAGAGGCCAACAAAGGGAGACCTCGACCAAATGGTCGAGTGGCCAACAAGGGAAGACCTCTACCAAATGGTCGAGAGGCAAACAAGGGGAGACCGCGACCAAATGGTCGAGAGGCCAACAGGGGATGACCTCGACCAAACGGTCGAGATGCCAACATGGGAAGACCTCGACCAAATGCTGAATAGGCCAACGAGGGGGAGACCTCGACCAAACGGTCGAGAGGCCAACAAGGGGAGACCTCGACCAAATGGTCAAAGGCTAATGAGGGGGAGATCTCGACCAAACGGTTGAGAGGCCAACGAGGGGAGACCACGACCAAACGGTGAAGAGGCCAACAAGGGGAGACCTCGACCAAATGGTCGAGAGGCCAAGGAAGGAGTGACTTCGACCAAATGGTCGAGAGTCCAACGTGGGAAGACCTCGACCAAATGTTCGAGAGGCCAACAAGGGGGTGACCTCGACCAAATGGTCGAGAGGCCAACACGGGAGGACCTCGACCAAATGGTCGAGAGGCCAACAAGGGGAGACTGCGACCAAATGGTCGAGACGCCAAGGAAGGGGAGACTTCGACCAAATGGTCAAGAGGCAAACGAGGGAAGACCTCGACCAAAAGGTCGAGAGGCCAACAAGGGGGAGACCTCGATTAAATGTTCGAGAGGCCAACAAGCGAGGACCTCGACCAAATGGTCGAGAGGCCAACAAGGGAGGACCTCGACCAAATGGTCGGGAGGCCATGGAAAGGGACACCTCGACCAAACGCTCGAGTGGCCAACAAGGGGGAGACCTCGACCAAATGGTCGAGAGGCCAACATGGGAGGGCCTCGACCAAATGGTCGAGAGGCCAACAAGGGAAGATCTCGACCAAATTGTCGAGAGGCCAAAGAAGGGGAGACCTCGACCAAATGGTCGAGAGGACAACATGGGGGAGTCCTCGACCAAACTTTCGAGAGGCCACCAAGGGGAGACCTCGACCAAATGGTTAAGAGGCCGACAAGGGGAAGACCTCGACCAAATGGTCGAGAGGCCAACGAGGGGGAGACCTCGACCAAATGGTCGAGAGACCAACAGAGGAAGACCACGACCAAATAATCGAGAGGCCAACAAGGGAGACATCGACCAAATGGTCTAGAGCCCAACGAGGGGGAGAACACGACCAAACGGTCAAGTGGACAACAAGGGGAGACCTCGACCAAATGGTCAAAAGGCCAACGAGGGGAAGACCTCGACCGAATGGTCGAGAGGCCAACGAGGGGAAGACCACGACGAAATGGTCGAGAGGCCAAGGAAGGGGAGACCTCGACGAAATGGTCATGCGGCCAACAAGGAAAGACCTCGACCAAATGGTCGAGAGGCCAGCAAAGGGAGACCTCGACCAAATGGTCGAGAGGCCAACAAAGCGAGACATCGACCAAATGGTCAAAAGGCCAACGAGGGGGAGATCTCGACCAAACGGTTGAGAGGCCAACAAGGGGAGACCTCGACCAAATGGTCAAGAGGCCAACGAGGAGAAGACCACAACCAAACGTTCGAGAGCCAACTTGGAAAGACCTCGACCAATTGATCGAGAGGTCAATAAGGGAGAGACCTCCACCAAATGGTCGAGAGGCCAACGAGGGGAGACCTCGACCAAATGGTCAAGAGGCAAACGAGGGGAGTCCTCGACCAAATGGTCAAGAGGCCAACATGGGAAGACCTCGACTAAATGGTCGAGAGGCCAACAAGGGAAGACCTCGACCAAATGATTGTGAGGCCATCAAGGGGAGACCTCGACCAAATGGTCAAGTGGCCAACGAGGGGGAGACCTCGACCAAACAGTCGAGAGGCCAACAAGGGAGACCTAGACCGAGTGGTCAAGAGGCTAATGAGGGGCAGATCTCGACCAAACGGTGGAGAGGCCAACGAGGGGAGACCACGACTAAACGGTCAAGAGGCCAAAGAGGGGAGACCTCAACCAAATGATCGAGAGGCCAACAAGGGATGACCTCGACCAAATGGTCGAGTGGCCAACAAGGGGAGACCTCGACCAAACGGTCAAGAGGCCAACGAGGGGGAGACCTCGACCAAACGTTCGAGAGGCGAACAAGGGGAGACCTCGACCAACTGGTCGAGAGGCCAACAAGGGAAGACCTCTACCAAATGGTCGAGAGGCAAACAAGGGGAGACCTTGACCAAATGGTCGAGAGGCCAACAAGGGATGACCTCGACTAAATGATCGAGAGGCCAACAAGGGAAGACCTCGACCAAATGCAGAAGAGGCCAACGAGGGGGAGACCTCGACCAAACGGTCGAGAGGCCAACAAGGGGAGACCTCGACGAAATGGTCAAGAGGCTAATGCGGGGGAGATCTCGACCAAACGGTTGAGAGGCCAACGAGTGGAGACCACGACCAAACGGTCAAGAGGGCAACGAGGGGAGACCTCGACCAAATGGTCGAGAGGCCAACAAGGGATGACCTCGACCAAATGGTCGAGAGGCCAACAAGGGGAGACCTCGACCAAACGGTCAAGAGGCCAACGAGGGGGAGACCTCGACCAAACGTTCGAAAGGCCAAGAAGGGGGACCTCGACCAAATGGTCGACAGGCCAACAAGGGAAGACGTCTACCAATTGGTCGAGAGGCAAACAAGTCGAGACCGCGACCAAATGGTCGAGAGGCCAACAAGGGGAGACCTCGACCAAATGGTGAAGAGGCCAACGAGGGGAGGACCTCGACCAAATGGTCGAGAGGCCAACGAGAGGAAGACCACGACCAAATGGTCGAGAGGCCAAGGATGGGGAGACCTCGACCAAATGGTCAAGAGGCCAACAAGGAAAGACCTCGACCAAATGGTCAAGAGGCCAACGAGGGGAGGACCTCGACCAAATGGCCGAGAGGCCAACGAGAGGAAGACCACGACCAAATGGTCGAGAGGCCAAGGATGGGGAGACCTCGACCAAAAGGTCGAGAGGCCAACAAGGGAGAGACCTCGACCAAATGGTCAAGAGGCCAGCAAAGGGAGACCTCGACCAAATGGTCGAGAGGCCAACAATCGGAGTTCTCGACCAAATGGTTAAGAGGCCAAAAAGGGAAGACCTCGACCAAATGTTCAAGAGGCCAACTAGGGATGACCTCGACCAAATGGTCAAGAGGCCAACGAGGGAAAAACCTCGACCAAACGGTAGAGAGGCCAACAAGGGGAGTTCTCGACCGAATGGTCAAGAGGCTAATGAGGGGGAGATCTTGACCAAACGGTGGAGAGGCCAACGAGGGGAGACCACAACCAAACGGTGGAGAGGCCAACAAGGGGAGACCACAACCAAACGAGGGGAAGAGGCCCACGAGGGGAAGACCTCGACCAAATGGTCAAGAGGCCAATAAGGGGAGACCTCGACCAAATGGCCGAGAGGCCAAAAAGAGATGACCTCGACCAAATGGTCGAGAGGCCATTAAGGGAGAGACCTCCACCAAATGGTCGAGAGGCCAATGAGGGGAGACCTCGACCAAATGGTCAGGAGGCAAACGAGGGGAGTCCTCAACCAAATGATTAAGAGGCCTACAAGGGGAGACCTCGAATAAATGGTCGAGAGGCCAACAAGGGATGACCTCCACCAAATGGTCGAGAGCCCAACAAGGGAAGACCTCGACCAAATGGTGAAGAGGCCAACGAGGGGGAGACCTCGACCAAACGGTCGAGAGGCCAACAAGGGGAGACCTCGACCCAATGGTCAAGAGCCTAATGAGGGGGAGATCTCGACCAAACGGTGGAGAGGCCAACGAGGGGAGACCACGACCAAACGGTCAAGAGGCCAACGAGGGGAGACCTCGACCAAATGGTCGAGAGGCCAACAAGGGATGACCTCGACCAAATGGTCGAGAGGCCAACGAGGGGGAGACCTCGACCAAACGTTCGAGAGGCCAACAAGGGGAGACCTCGACCAAATGGTCGAGTGGCCAACAAGGGAAGACCTCTACCTAATGTCGAGAGGCAAACAAGGGGAGACCGCGACCAAATGGTCGAGAGGCCTACAGGGGATGACCTCGACCAAACAGTCGAGAGGCCAACATGGGAAGACCTCGACCAAATGCTGAAGAGGCCAACGAGGGGGAGACCTCGACCAAACGGTCGAGAGGCCAACAAGGGGAGACCTCGACTAAATGGTGAAGAGGCTAATGAGGGGGAGATCTCGACCAAACGGTTGAGAAGCCAACGACGGGAGACCACGACCAAACGGTCAAGAGGCCAACGAGGGAAGACCTCGACCAAATGGTCGAGAGGCAAACAAGGGATGACCTCGACCAAATGGTCGAGAGGCCAACAAGGGGAGACCTCGACCAAACGGTCACGAGGCCAACGTGGGGGAGACCTCGACCAAACGGTCGAGAGGCCAGCAAGGGGAGACCTCGACCAAATGGTCGAGAGGCCAACAAGGGAAGACCTCTACCAAATGGTCGAGAGGCAAATAAGGGGAGAACGCGACAAAATAGTCGAGAGGCCAACAAGGGAAGACCTCGACCAAATGGCCATGAGGCCCATGAGGGGAAGACCTCGACCAAATGGTCAAGAGGCCAACAAGGGGAGACCTCGACGAAATGGTCGAGAGGCCAACGAGGGGGAGACCTCGACCAAATGGTCGAGAGGCCAACAAAGGGAGACCTTGACGAAATGGTAGAGTGGCGAAGGAAGGGGAGACCTCGACCAAATGGTCAAGAGGCCAAAAAGGAGGAGACCTCGACCAAACGGTCGAGAGGCCAACCAGGGGCAGACCTCGACCAAACGGTCGAGAGGCCAACGACGGGAAGACTTCGACCAAATGGTCGAGAGGCCAAGGATGGGGAGACCTCCACAAATTGGTCGAGAGGCCGACGAGGGGAGACGTCGACCAAATGTTCGAGTGGCCAACGAGGGGAAGACGTCGACCAAATGGTAAAGAGGCCAACAAGGGAAGACCTCGACGAATTGGTCGAGAGGCCAGCAAGGGGAGACCTCGACCAAATGGTAAAGTGGCCAACGAGGGGAAGACCTCGACCAAATGGTCGAGAGGCCAAAAGGGAAGACCTCGACCAAAGGTCGAGAGGCCAACTAGGGCGAGACCTCGACCAAATAGTCGAGAGGCCAACGAGGGGAGATCTCGACCAAATGGTCAAGAGGCCAACAAGGGAAGACCTCGACCAAATGGTTAAGAGGCTAAGGAAGGGTTAAACCTCGAACAAATGGTCGAGAGGCCAACAAGGGGAAGAACTCGACCAAATGGTCGAGAGGACAAGGAAGGGATAGACCTCGACCAAATGGTCGAGAGGCCAACGAGGGGAGACCTCGTCCAAATGGTCGAGAGGTCATTGAGGGGAAGACCGTGACCTAATGGTCAAGAGGCCAACTAGGGAAGACTTCGACCAAATGTTTGAGAGGCCAGCAAGTGGAGACCTCGACCAAAAGGACAAGAGGCCAACGAGGGGATGACCTCGAGCAAATGGTCGAGAGGCCAACGAGGGAAGACCTCGACCAAATGGTCGTGAGGCCAACAAGGGAGAGACCACAGCCAAATGGTCGAGAGGCCAACGAGGGGAGAACTCGACCAAATGGTAGAAAGGCCAACAAGGGAGACCTCGACCAAATGGTCAAGTGGCCAACGAGGGGGAGACCTCGACCAAACAGTCGAGAGGCCAACAAGGGGAGACCTCGACCAAATGGTAAAGAGGCCAACGAGGGGAAGACCTCGACCAAATGGTCGAGAGGCAAACCAAGTAATCGAGAGGCCAACGTGGGGGGGACCTCGACCAAAGGTCGAGAGGCCAACAAGGGGAGACCTCGACCAAATGGTCGAGAGGCCAACATGGGGAGACCTCGACCAAATGGTCGAGAGGCCAAGGAAGGGGAGACCTCGACCAAATGGTCAAGAGGCGTCGAAGGGAAGACCTCGACCAAATGGTGAAGAGGCCAACAAGGGGAGACCTCGATCATTTGGTCAAGAGGTCAACGAGGGGGAGACCTCGACCAAACGGTCGAGAGGCCCACATGGGGAGACCTCGACCAAATGGTCGAGCAGCCAACAAGGGATGACCTCGACCAAATGGTGGAGAGGCCAACAAGGGGAGACCTCGACCAAATGGTCAAGAGGTCAACGAGGGGGAGACCTCGACTAAACGGTCGAGAGGCCCACATGGGAGACCTCGACCAAATGGTCAAGAGGCCAACGAGGGGGAGTACTCGACCAAACGGTTGAGAGGCCAACGAGGGGAGACCTCGACCAAACGGTCAAGAGGCCAACGAGGGGAAGACCTCGACCAAAGGGTCATGAAGCCAACAAGGGGAGACCTCGACCAAATGTTCGAGAGGCCAACAAGGGGTGTCCTCGACCAAAAGGTCGAGAGGCCAACAAGGGGAGAGCTCGACGAAATGGTCAAGAGGCCAACGAGGGGGAGACCTCGACCAAATGGTCGAGAAGCCAACATGGGAAGAACTCGACCAAATCGTCGAGAGGTCAACAAGGGGAGACCTCGACCATTTGGTCGAGAGGCCAACAAGGGGTGACCTCGACCAAATGTTCAAGAGGCTGACGTGGGGAAGACCGCGACCAAATGGTCAAGAGGCCAACTAGGGGAGACCTCGACCAAATGGTCAAGAGGCCAACGAGGGGAAGACCTCGACCAAATGGTCAAGAGGCCAACAAAGGGAGACCTCGACCAAATGGTCGAGAGGCCAAGGAAGGAGAGACTTCGACCAAATGGTGAAGAGGCCAACGAGAGAAGACCCCGACCAAATGTTCGAGTGGCCAACAAGGGGGAGACCTCGACCAAATGGTCGAGAGGCCTACAAGGGAGGACCTCGACCAAATGGTCGAGAGGCCAACAAGGGGAGACCTCGACCAAATGGTCGAGAGGCCAAGTAAGGGGAGACTTCGACCAAATGGTCAAGAGGCCAACGAAGGAAGACCTCGACCAAAATGTCGAGAGGCCAACAAGGGGGAGACCTCGACCAAATTTTCGAGAGGCCAATAAGCGAGGACCTCGACCAAATGGTCGAGAGGCCCACAAGGGAGGACCTCGACCAAACGTTCGAGAGGCCAACATGGGGGAGACCCCGACCAAATTGTCGAGAGGCCAACATGGGAGGGCCTCGACCAAATGGTCGAGAGGCCAACAAGGGAAGACCTCGACCAAATGGTCGAGAGGCCCAAGAAGGGGAGACCTCGACCAAATGGTCGAGAGGACAACATGGGGGAGTCCTCGACCAAACTTTCGAGAGGCTAACAAGGGGAGACCTCGACCAAATTTTTAAGAGGCCAACGAGGGGAAGACCTCGACCATATGGTCGAGAGGCCAACGAGGGGGAGACCTCGACCAAATGGTCGAGAGACCAACAGAGGAAGAACTCGACCAAATGATCGAGCGGCCAACAAGGGAGACATCGACCAAATGGTCTAGCGGCCAACGAGGGGGAGAACACGACCAAACGGTCGAGAGGACAACAAAGGGAGACCTTGACGAAATGGTCAAAAGGCCAACGAGGGGAAGACCTCGACTGAATGGTCGTGAGGCCAACGAGAGGAAGACCACGACGAAATGGTCGAGACGCCAAGGAAGGGGAGACCTCGACGAAATGGTCATGAGGCCAACAAGGAAAGACCTCGACCAAATGGTCGAGTGGCCAGCAAAGGGAGACCTCGACCAAATGGTCAAAAGGCCTACGAAGGGGAGATCTCGACCAAACGGTTAAGAGGCCAACAAGGGGAGACCTCGACCAAATGGTCAAGAGGCCAACGAGGAGAAGACCACGACCAAACGGTCGAGAGCCAACTTGGAAAGACCTCGACCAATTGGTCGAGAGGCCAATAAGGGAGAGACCTCCACCAAATGGTCGAGAGGCCAACGAGGGGAGACCTCGACCAAATGGTCAAGAGGCAAACGAGGGGAGTCCTCGACCAAATGGTAAAGAGGCCAACATGGGAAGACCTCGTCTAAATGGTCAAGAGGCCAACGAGGGGGAGACCTCGACCAAACGTTCGAGAGGCCAACAAGGGGAGACCTTGACCAAATGGTTGAGAGGCCAACAAGGGAAGACCTCTACCAAATGGTCGAGAGGCAAACAAGGGGAGACCGCGACCAAATGGTCGAGAGGCCAACAAGGGATGACCTCGACCAAATGGTCAAGAGGCCAACAAGGTAAGCCTCGACCAAATGCAGAAGAGGCCAACGAGGGGGAGACCTCGACCAAATGGTCGAGAGGCCAACAAGGGGAGACCTCGACCAAATGGTCAAGAGGCTAATGAGGGGGAGATCTCGACCAAACGGTGGAGAGGCTAACGAGGGGAGACCACGACCAAACGGTCAAGAGGCCAAAGAAGGGAGACCTCAACCAAATGATCGAGAGGCCAACAAGGGATGACCTCGACCAAATGGTCGAGAGGCCAACAAGGGGAGACCTCGACCAAACGGTCAAGAGGCCAACGAGGGGGAGACCTCGACCAAACATCCGAGAGGCCAACAAGGGGAGACCTCGACCAAATGGTCGAGAGGCCAACAAGGGAAGACCTCTACCAAAAGGTCGAGAGGCAAACAAGAGGAGACCGCGACCAAATGGTCGAGAGGCCAACAAGGGATGACCTCGACCAAATGATCGAGAGGCCAACAAGGGAAGACCTCGACCAAATGCTGAAGAGGCCAACGAGGGGGAGACCTCGACCAAACGGTAGAGAGATCAACAAGGGGAGACCTCGACCAAATGGTCAAGAGGCTAATGAGGGGGAGATCTCGACCAAACGGTTGTGAGGCCAACGAGTGGAGACCACGACCAAACGGTCAAGAGGCCAACGAGGGGAGACCTCGACCAAATGGTCGAGAGGCCAACAAGGGATGAACTCGACCAAATGGTCGAGAGGCCTACAAAGGGAGACCTCGACCAAACGGTCAAGAGGCCAACGAGGGGGAGACCTCGACCAAACGTTCGAAAGGCCAAGAAGGGGAGACCTCGACCAAATGGTCGAGAGGCCAACAAGGGAAGACCTCTACCAAATGGTCGAGGGGCAAACAAGTCGAGACCGCGACCAAATGGTCAAGAGGCCAACAAGGGGAGACCTCGACCAAATGGTCAAGAGGCCAACGGGAGGAGGACCTCGACCAAATGGTCGAGAGGCCAAGGATGGGGAGACCTCGACCAAATGCTCAAGAGGCCAACAAGGAAAGACCTCGACCAAATGGTCAAGAGGCCAACGAGGGGAGGACCTCGACCAAATGGTCGAGAGGCCAACGAGAGGAAGACCACGACCAAATGGTCGAGAGGCCAAGGATGGGGAGACCTCGACCAAAAGGTCGAGAGGCCAACAAGGGAGAGACCTCGACCTAATGGTCAAGAGGCCAGCAAAGGGAGACCTCGGCCAAATGGTCGAGAGGCCAACAATCGGAGTTCTCGACCAAATGGTCAAGAGGCCAAGAAGGGAAGACCTCGACCAAATGGTCAAGAGGCCAACTAGGGATGACCTCGACCAAATGGTCAAGAGGCCAACGAGGGGGAGACCTCGACCAAACGGTAGAGAGGCCAACAAGGGGAGTTCTCGACCGAATGGTCAAGAGGCTAATGAGGGGGTGATCTTGACCAAACGGTGGAGAGGCCAACGAGGGGAGACCACAACCAAACGGTGGAGAGGCCAACGATGGGAGACCACAACCAAATGAGGGGAAGAGGCCCACGAGGGGAAGACCTCGACCAAATGGTCAAGAGGCCAACAAGGGTAGACCTCGACCAAATGGCCGAGAGGCCAAAAAGAGATGACCTCGACCAAATGGTCGAGAGGCCAACAAGGGAGAGACCTCCACCAAATGGTCGAGAGGCCAATGTGGGGAGACCTCGGCCAAATGGTCAGGAGGAAAACGAGGGGAGTCCTCAACCAAATGATTAAGAGGCCAACAAGGGGAGACCTCGACTAAATGGTCGAGAGGCCAACAACGGATGACCTCGACCAAATGGTCGAGAGGCCAACAAGGGAAGACCTCGACCAAATGGTGAAGAGGCCAACGAGGGGGAGACCTCGACCAAACGGTCGAGAGGCCAACAAGGGGAGACCTCGACCCAATGGTCAAGAGGCTAATGAGGGGGAGATCTTGACCAAACGGTGGAGAGGCCAACGAGGGGAGACCACGACCAAACGGTTAAGAGGCCAACGAGGGGAGACCTCGACCAAATGGTCGAGAGGCCAACAAGGGATGACCTCGACCAAATGGTCGAGAGGCCAACAAGGGGAGACATCGACCAAATGGTCGAGAGGCCAAGGAAGGGGAGACCTCGACCAAATGGTCAAGAGGCCAACGAGGGGGAGACCTCGACCAGACGGTGGGGAGGCCAACAAGGGAAGACCTCGACTAAATGATCTAGAGCCCAACATGGGAGAGACCACCACCAAATGGTCGAGAGGCCAACGAGGGGAGACCTCGACCAAATGGTAGAGAGGCCAACGAGGGGGAGACCTCGACCAAATGGTCAAGTGGCCAATGAGGGGGAGACCTCGACCAAACGGTCGAGCGGCCAACAAGGGGAGACCTCAACCAAATGGTTAAATGACCAACGAGGGGAAGAACTCGACCAAATGATAGAGAGGCCAACGGGGGGAAGACCTCGACCAAATGGTCGAGAGGCGAACGAGGGGGAGTACTCGACTAAATGGTCGAGAGGCCAACGAGGGGAGATCTCGACCAAATGGTCAAGAGGCCAACAAGGGAAGACCTCGACCAAATTGTCAAGAGGCCAAGGAAGGGTTAGACCTCAAACAAATGGTCGAGAGGCCAACAAGGGGAAGACCTCGACCAAATGGTCGAGAGGCCAAGGAAGGGATAGACCTCGACCAAATGGTCGAGAGGTCATTGAGGGGAAGACCTTGACCTAAAGGTCAAGAGGCCAACTAGGGAAGACTTCGACCTAATGTTTGAGAGGCCAGCAAGTGGAGACCTCGACCAAATGGTCAAGAGGCCAACGAGGGGATGACCTCGAGCAAATGGTCGAGAGGCCAACGAGGGA
>JAMKQA010003693.1:0-18121 GCA_024699735.1 Posidonia australis
TGGTGCGCCAACTTGGTGCGCCACCTTGGTGCGCCTAGCTACGTCACAAATTTCTGGGTTCTGGCTTGCTAATAGGCTTGGGGCTAGGTTTAATGGCTGATCACATCCAAAGCAACATAAGGACTCTCATTCCTGGGTTACCTCAAAATCCGGGTGTCTACAAGTTGTGACCACCAAAACCCTAAACCCTAGCTCCACCTAAACCCACAAATCCACTCAAGCCCACACAAGCCACTTTAGGCCCACACGAGTCCACTTTGACCTAATCAAAGCAATAAACAATAATTAAGAATTAAAACTAAACAAAATTCATTTAAAGTATTTAAAATCCAAATTAATAAAACAGAAAACACAACCAAAGTCAAAATTAAATAAAATCCACTTAAAATCCAATTAATCAAATGAAAACCATAATTAAAATTCAAAACTAAATAAGATCCACTTAAAACCACATAAAATCCAATTAATCAAATGAAAACCCTAATTAAAGTCAGAAATAAATAAAATCAATTTAAAATCCAATTAATCAAGTGAAAACCCTAATTAATCAAATAAAAACCCTAATTAAAGTCAAAACCCATTTAAAACATTTAAAACCCAAACTAATTAAACCCAAAATCCCTAAATTAAACTCAAAACCCTAATTAAAACACAAAAAACCTAATAAAACTAAAAAACCCTAACTAAAATCCAAAAAAAAACCTAATTAAACTAAAAACCCTAATCAAAATCTAAAACCCCTAAATTAAAACTCTAATTAAAACACAAAAGGCCAAATTAAACTAAAAACCTTAATTAAAACCCAAAAAACTTAATTCAAAATCCTAATTAAAATCCAAGAACCTAAAACCCTAAAATAATTAAAATCCTAAAAATGCCAAAGTAATTAAAACCCTAAAAAAGCCCTAATTCAAAACCAATTAATTAAACCATAAATCACAAATTCAAGAATTTAATTAAAATCATAAAATCCAAATAAAAACCTAAAATGAAAACCCTAAAATCCCTAAAAAAATGCCAAAAACAAAAACTAGAAAAAACCCTAAAACAAGGCCCAATTGCCAGGCCCAATTCAGCCCACTGCATTTCTCAACCAAGAACTTGGCGAAAGCAGAAAAATAATTCCGGCGATCCCCCACAATCTCTGGCATCGTCTCCGGCGGCAATCCTTAGATCCCCGACGCCTGCTTCTCCTCTCTCGCGATCTCCTATCGTTTCCCCCTCTAGCTCATGCCCAATCCAACGGCAGCCAGGGCTTGCTGAGGAGGATCGACGGCGTGGAGGAAGCGAACCGAAATTTAAAAGGGTCGCCGTTGACAGACCAAGCCCTTCCTCTTTAAGCACGCTTCAGCCCCAAAAGCCCCAGCACTGAAACAACCAGAGAGCCCCTAGCACTTTCCCCATGTCCAGAGCTCCTTTCCACCCTTTTCTTACCAACGAAGTTGCTAGCCACCGTTGCCGGAGCTGCATCCAGAGGAGCGCCGTTGATCATCGCCGGGAGAAACACGCCCCTCAGGTAATTTCCTCCCCTCTTTTTCGCTTCATGGCATGTCTCGTTAGGTCCCTTTAAGCTCCTTGGATCGCGTTTTGACAGAGGTACGTCTCCTATACGCCACCGTCTCCCTCCGGTGATGGGTCCTCCATCGCTGGCGAGGTCGGAGGCCTCTTGATCCCCGGCAAGAGCCTCTCCTCCTCGACCCTAATAGCCTCTCCTCCTCTTTCTTCCCCCTCCTCCCTGGACTCCCTCCGCTATGGAGGAGGCTCCTTGACGTCCATGGCCCACAGCCTCCATCAACCGTCGATCACCGCCATCGACCCTCGCTGTAGAATTGGCAAGAGATCTCCGAACGCTCCCACTCAGCACCATTGCATCAGGAAGCTCTGCCTTTTCGCCACGAATCCCTTCAAGCACCCACGTCGCCGTTCCAGGCCCTAGAGCCTCATCTCTACCTCTATCACGACCACTGGCGGAGCCCATGAAAGGCGGAGCACCCTAGGCCGTTCCAACGTTGCCTGCATCTCCCCACTGCCTCGTCTTGCTGCCTTGGAGCCTCTCCGATCCTCGCTGCACTGGGTTGCTGCCTCCAAAGGTGCTACAGTGGAAGCCCCCGTCGCAGGAGAAGAACGCTGATAGGGGGGATCGACGACACGCTCCGGCCATTGGGAGACTGATCTTCATCGTAGGATATCTCCCTCGCCTCCTCCTCTAGCTTCTCTGCTTCTCTGATCGCCGATCAGCCACTGAGAGAGCTCAGATGAGCCTCCCAGGCCGTCGTCACCGGCGATCTTTGAATCGTCGACGATGTCTATTAGTTTTTAGGTTTTTATTTAAAGCCCCTTTTAGTTTTAAAACATTACAATTAAATCCTAGGATTTTATGCCCTAGCCCCTGAACTTTTAATTAAAATTGCATTTCTTTAGTTTTACTGTAAATAATGCATTTTTTTACCCTATTTCAATTTAATTTCAATCTCCGTTCTGTAGATATATGTTTTCTCGCGTTTAAACCTCTACATTCATGTTTTCTTTGCAATTAAGTCCCAGGAATTTATTCTTTGACCCGTGTATTCTCTTTTTTTGAAATTGCATTGTAAATATTGCACATTTTATCCTATTTAGTTTTTAATTCCATTTTCACTTCTATTCATGCATGTTTTATCACACTTAAGCCCCTGAGATCATGTTTTCTTTGCATTTAAGTCCTGAGCTTTTGCATTGAACCTCTAGAGTTTTTAAAAATGAGTTTTCTTTGTAAAATCTGCATCTTGATCCTAAGAAACTTCATAATTACACTGATCAACACAAAAAGTCTAGTTTTTATCACATTTAAGCCTTGTAATTTTGCATGTAGGACCCTAGGTTCATAACATATAATCCCAGAACACACGAAATTTGCATCCAGACCCTTATACTAATTTTAAATCCATCATTTAGAGTTTTATTTGTTTTCCCACATATTATTGATATTTTCCACTTATTGCTCTTCATCTTTTGCACTTAATCATAGATTTCATTT
This sequence comes from Posidonia australis, assembly GCA_024699735.1. NCBI lineage: Eukaryota > Viridiplantae > Streptophyta > Magnoliopsida > Alismatales > Posidoniaceae > Posidonia > Posidonia australis. The sequence continues at coordinate 3,017 of JAMKQA010003693.1, forward strand.
GAAAATCATGCTTTCATTGTAAATTGATCTTTAGTTTCAAAGTTTGATTACATTTGCACTTATGTGTGAATTTTGCACATTAGACCCTAAGTTTTTAGGAAATTACTAAGGTGCAATTTTCACACATCTCAATGCGACATTGTCATTTGATCCATCATCTACATTTAAAATACAATTCAATGAATATACTTTAATCTAGATTTTCACCTTTTTTGTGAATTTTACATTTCAATCCTTGTAGTTGTCCTTTATAGTGTTTTCATCATTTTATTGTTTTTAAGACCTTGTCCTTTGCATATTTTCTTGCCAATAACACTTTCATGACATTTCGCATACATTTTGGCATATCTCAGACCATGCATCATCCCCATACATACATTAATTACATTTGGCCATTGAAATGACCAAATTGCGCCTATGCCACCAATTCAGGCACATGCATGTTAGTTCTTGTGTTAAGTCATGCTTAACCTTTGCCTAAGTCATTCCTCTGCACCTTTTACACACTTAGGTACACATTCATGGATTTTGCATAGTTTTTATCACATTGGCGTATCAATCCACCCCTTTCAAGTAAGCGTGCATCTCATGTGCTTCTTTTGTGGATTTTCCTCATCCAATTTTCAGAATCCTTTGTCAGACATTTGATTTGATCCTTTTTATTCTGTATTCTTGGATTTTTTGATTTGATTTGGATTTCCTTGCCCGAGGGCATACACTAACTGACCAAAAGGCCCACATTGGGCCAATTGCAGATTATTTTTCCTTTTTGATTTTTATGACATTTTCCATAATTTCGACGATGTGGGTTGACCCCACTTTTGATCCTCTTGATATCGGGGTGATTTTCTAGAACATTCTTTCCAAAAACATCGTTATTTTATGTGATTTTCTTCTTATGTCACCATTTGGTCGTTTTATGTGGACTTCTTTGCAATTTTTCCATCTTGATTTCCGTAATGTTTTCCATGATTTTGATGTTTTGTGCTAGTTGCATTTTTGAAGCTCTTGATGACGGTGTCGTTTTCCTTAGCCTTCTGTCAAAAAACACTGTCATTTTATGCGAATTTCTTCACATGCAATAGTTTACCTACTTTGCGTGGATTTCTTTGCAATTTTTCCGTTTTGAGTTCCGCGATGTTTTCTATGATTCCAATGACCTGAGTTGATTGCATTTTTATTATCTTAAGTTCTCTATGATTTTTCGAGCCATTCTCGCCGAAAGCCTCATCATTTCATGTGATTTCCTTTGTCGTGTCGTTTTTTCGTGATTTCGATATTTCATGTGGATTTCTTTGCAGTTTTTGCATACCATCTTGCACATCCATCTAGTATTAACTTGGCATTCATATTAGCATGATTAAAGCACAATCTAGGTTTAACAAACATTCATTCAGCCTCTAGCAAGCAAATTAGACTAGAAAGACCGAGTTTCCTGGGCGTACAAGGGTGCCTAACACCTTCCCTGTGCATAATAGGAATCCTTACCCATCCTATGGTTAGTAGACATCTGGCCTTTACATTTGCATCTCATGCATTCAATCCTTTGTGGTTTGTTTGTGGTTTTCCTCATCTTTCCCTTAAAAGACTAGGTGGCATTTTTATTATCTTGGCATGGCTGTGACCTCCTCCCTCTGGTGCAACTCCGTGCTGGATCCTCGGGTGAGCATGGCCACAGAACTGGTGACTCCACTGAGGACACTAGATTTTGGCTTTCAGGTTAGTCTTTTCCCTTTCTTGCTGAGGCTTTAGCTACACAAACTTGTTTGTCTGCCTTGCTTGTGGTTGTTTGCTTACTGAGCGTGCATTTCACACTTTCATTTGCACATTTGCTCTGTCATCGAACTTGCATGCCACATGCTTTGCCTTTTGATGTGATGGATGTTTTCTTTTCACAATCATGATTCCATGATACTTGCACATGCCATGATCATGCCTTTTTCTTGTTTGTCTGCCTTACTTGTGTGTTTTCTTCCCCTTTTCGCACTTGACATGCCTAGGAGAGTAGAGATGTGTTTGTTTCCCCTTTCTGGTTAAAATAAAACACACAAACTCAGAGAAACAATTAATAAGGCAAAACTAGAGACCAAATCAAACTCTTCCCATAGTTAATAAAATGCAAGTAAAAGACACAAAAGCATATTGCATGATTGATCATATAAGGCATGCACCTTCTCCCCTCAGTCCACCTATAATCTGCAAAGGACAATTCTAGTAGCCCATTTTATAGCTTTGGTGTAGGACATGTTGCTAGTTTGTCCCCCCTTGTCTGGGGTCATGTCGGTGTTAGTAGAGGGTACAACTTCATGCTACTGCGGGAGATGAGGCCACTAACGCACCACCCATTCACTGCCTGCGCTTTGGCCAAGATTTAGATCGGGGACCTTTACTTTCTAGCCTGTGTCGGAGACCTTTACCCATGTGTAATCCTAGAGTAGACGACTTTTTAGGAAACACTTAGTTGGTGAGAGAGAGCATGTGAGTTGCATCCATGTGCATGAATGCCATTCACACCACTATAACAACTGCATCTTGTTGATGGTTCTAACACCAATGTTTTCCTTTTTTTCTCAAGAAGAGTGTGAGTTCCTTAGCCACTGCTGGAGCGTTCCTACCTTGAGTCCTCTGTTTGCAACGTTTAGTTGCTAATCATCTTTTCCGAGTTATTCGTCACTTTGACAACAGCTCGTCCTAGGATTCAACCCCTTGTTTACCATCATAGTCCAGTTCTCACTCGTTCCTGGTTAGCCATGGCCCAGTGCACTAGCGAGTCTCTGTTCGTCGCTGTTGCTCAAGAGGGTACTCCATTTTTGTCCCCTCCTATCCTTGCTGTGTCATCAACTGTTCACTCCGTCCCCTTCGTGCATCACAAAGTTTCTATTCCCTACCCCATAGGACATCCACTGGCCTTGGCAAGTTTGGAGCTAGGCACTGAGTCTATCTCAGTGACCCCTGCTTGGGTTCTAGATGTATCATTGACGGCCTCACTTCCTTAGGGTTCCTTCGCTTTTAGCAGCCAACCCACCGTGGCAACATCCCTTGCGGGTTGTTTGCCTCCAGGGCAACTTATTTCCGTCCCACCTTTGACATCCGAACCTTTGACTGTGCCATCTCTCGCTGTCCCTAAGGGATCTCCTACTACACAGGCAGAATATCTATTGGCCCTCCCCTAGAAGATCGATGGCATGGCCTTTGCTATCCAGTCTGCCATAGACCTTAATGTTCCTGAGGTTCCTTGGCAGCCTTCTCCGGAGCTCCAAGCATCGGCACCACCACCTCTGCCCTCACCCCAGCTCCTTACTGCAGCCACATTAGGTGTGACACCATTGCCTCAAACACACCACCTCACTGCACAACATTCTACTCCAGCATTTGGTGGCCAGTCCCTTGGGTTGGTTGGAGTACATCATCCTCAGAGCCTACAGCCTGGTGTCGTACCGCTGCAACAACTTTTACTCCCACATTCAACACCCATTGCCACACAACTCTCCACTCATCCCCATCTTACACACCATCAGGTTCAGGCACCTTCACTTCCACAATCACACCCAACATTTATGCATGGATATGCTAGCCATCATGCCACGTCACAAGGTGGCATGATGGTCGACCTAGAGGAGCACTTAGGTGCGACCCACACAGCATATGTGGTCATTCCCCCTACTGCATCACCCTCGTCGGCTACAGCTCCAGATACCCTCCTCACCAAGGTGGGTGACCTAGGGAGAGCACTTTGACAAGTGCAAGGAGGCGACCACCAACCCTACTGATTCTGGGACCTTTGATATTTCCCAAGGGCGACACTCCCATTGGATTTTCAAATCCCAGATTTCGAGAAATACAATGGTAAGGGTTGCCCCATTTCACATTTTAAGGTATATTGCTGAGATCTCGCTTAGCTCTAGGCTGACGAGAGACTGCTTATCCGCCTTTTCCATAAGAGTCTCACCGGTCCGGCCCTCAAGTGGTTTACGTCGCTTGACATGGGCTCGATCAAGACTTGGAATGACCTCTTGCAGGCGTTCATGGATCAATATGCGTTTAATCTCGACTTGGTCCCAAAGAGGGAGGACCTTGTCGCCACATGACAGAAACCCCACGAGCCGTTTGGAGAGTACGTCGACCGTTGGCGTGCCCTTGTACATAGGGTCAACCCAAGCCTGCCGTCCTTGGATCACCATGCGAGCAGCAGCACTCGTAACGGCGCTGGCACTAGTTACACTTAGAGGCGGGATCCTCCCAAGCTTGCCGTTGCATACGTAGGGTCACCTGCCTTGCCCGTCAATGTTGTGAATCAACCAGGACCGAATCAGTTAGTTCATGCACCTACACCTAGAGCACCACACACACAGCAGATCACCACCATCACCCAACTAGTGTATCTCACGGCATCGGTCCGGCAAGGACCTCGCCCAGGGTAGAGAAGGCCTCAGCATGCTACACGACAGTACACCCCACTTGTTGAGCGACTGAGCACCATCCTTCCCAAGGTGGTGTCATTCCTGAAACTCCTAGAGGTCCATCCCCCGCTGAATCCTCGATTGGGGTGGTACGACAAGAACCTCCACTGCAATTGCCACCGCTGCACGGGTCACTTGACGGATAATTGCATGGCTCTTCGGAAAGTCGTTCAAGACTTGATCGACCGTAAGGTCATCATCATCGACACCCAAGAGGCACACACTACACCTCTACCACCACCTCCACTTGCACAAGCACCACCAGCCTACCCCAACCTTGTCAAGCAGCCCATGCCTGCGCATAACAACTCAACAGGCGTCGGCACCTCAGGAATCCATTTCCTTTCTGCTTCTGGGTCTACAACATCCATTGTAGACCCCTTCGATCTAATCCATACTGTTGATGAGCCTTTCCCTACTCATCTTTATCGTTTGAGTCGTGCCGGTTCCAATTCAGTAGTCCACATGATACGTCTGACTGCGAGGGCAGAGCGTACCGCCACACCGTCGACTTCGCACTCTGGGCCGCTCATTTGCCTACTCGCTCGACCCATGCCTACACATCCAGTCCAGTCTCCTGTCGAGCCTCCTGTCCAGCATTCTCTTGTACAACATCCTATCCAACACCCTCTCCAATCAGACCACCTTTCAGTCAGCTCGATGTCGGCTTCGCTAGAACTAGCAGCACGTACCCCTCTTGTCGTCTACCTGACGAGGGACACTCATCGTGTACCCTATGATTATGCCACAGAGATGTGCACAGAAGTCACCAGGTCAAAGAGGGTGTATAGGCCACCAGCACTAGTGGCCTAGTCGAATCGTTCAGCATCTGCCCCTCGTCAGCCAACCCCTCAACCTTCTAGGACGGTCCCTAGTTCAGTCCCTACTTCTTCAACCAGGCAAGTGCAGCCCTCTGCCGACATCACATCTTAGCTGAAGAAGGGTATGGTTGATATTTCTATTTGGGATCTCATCCATACTTCTTCGGAATATCAAAAGGCCTTCCGTAGGGTCTTTCAGGCTGCTCACGTCTCTCCCACCATAGAAAGCTGAGGATATCATACCAGCTACTGAGAATATGGTGGGCATGATTGCAGAGCCTCATGACATTTCTTTCTCCAGTGAGGAATTGCCTCCAACAGGAGTTAATCATAACCAGCTCCTATTCATTACGGTGCAATATCAAAGCTTCCGAATTCCCCTCACTCTAGTTGATAACAGCACAGGACTTAACGTCTACCTTTTACGCACAGCAAACAAAATTAGATTCAAAGTTGAGGATATCATACCAGCTACGAAAGGAATGACGGCTTTCGATAACATGCATCATGACGCTATTGGGATGCTGGTTATTCCACTCACCATAGGGCTTGTAGTCTTCGATGTCGAATTCTATATTGTGGATCTAGAGCCCTCTTTCAATCTTCTGCTTGGGCACCCTTGGTTGCATAAGCATCAAGTGATCCCCTCGACCCTCCACCATATGGTTAAGTTTCGCTAGGGCAACGACGTAGTTGTTGTCATCGCAAAAAATCTTGACAAAGAAAAGGTCGAGTCGGTCTCCGCTGTCTCCCTCCAAATAGTCCATTTCGACCCTAAGCCGTCCAATGTCATGTTCCGGGTCGACCATTTCGAGCTTGTTAACTACATTCCGGCTCTCGAGCGTGTCAGTTACCTAACCGTTCATGGCAATCACCTTTGGATGATCGAAAACGTGTGTCGCAAATAGGGATACAAGAAAGGAACACCACTCGAGCGACACGGCTAGGGAATCTCCGAGCTTGTCTAGGCCGAGCTAAGGCGAGAGTTCGAGGGACTGGGATACGAGTGGTCGCGCACCAGGAGGTCCAAGAAGATTTCTATTCCGTCGGACCTCACCAATTTTGTCAGTGTAGGGATACTCGATCCCAATCAGAGCTAGGCCACTACAGAGAGGAGCCAACGTCAGATGGTGCAGCCACAACCTCAACCGCTGGAAGCCACATTGACAACATCAGCCACCGCCCCAATAGCGAGCCCTACAGTGATAGTCCTACAAGCAGTGGCATCAGTAGATTTGTCAGTGCAGTCAATCAGTCTTTGACATTGCTTATAGTGGTCTCAGATCCCGTCAGCAAGGGTCTATAGTCTAGATGAGTCAATGATAGAGTAGAGTGCTGTCCAATATTCTGATTGCACTGTGGCAGAAGACGAGACAGTCGGCAAGGCAATTAAGTTGAGTGAGCAGGCTAGCGATTTAGAGCTTCTGTTCCAAGAGCAGTTGTCAGTGTGGGCCAAGGACGCAACTGAGCATCAACGGTTGAGGAAAGGAAAGTCTTGGGCGTCAGAGATGGAGTCAACAACCCTCCACCAGCAACCGGACTACTCATCCATCATGGTCTTGGCTGAGTCACAACCAGAACCCGCTAGACCATTAGAGTTAATCTCTTTGGAGCCGGAAAGCGAGTTTAGATGGTATAAGCAGATGAAGCCTCACCTTAGGCTAAAAAAAAAAAAGACCCTAAGTTAAGTTCAAGGGGAAAGCCCGGTGGCATCACTCCTATCAGTCAGTAGCAGGACAGCCTCCAGTTAATAGCACCACTTGTACATACTACAGAAAATAAAAAAAAAATCAAAAAATCCAGAAAACGCAAAAAAATCAGAAAACTTAAAAAAAAAAAATCCAAAAATAGCATCAAAAGCCAAGGAAACAGAGCAACCCGACCAGTCAATAGACCCCACTGATAAAGAGCCAGAGGTCGCACAGTGCAGATACAAGAACACCAAAGTCAGTGTGACCATCATGAAGAATCATCAGGGGAAGAAATCAGAGCACATCCTCTCCTTTGATGTCACCAACCCAACCATCAAAACGGAAATCATATCAAAGCTCATCGCTTATAAGGAAGATGATGATGACATGGATGAAGACAGTGAGGCACCCGAATTCCATCCCTACGACAATGATCTAGAGGGGCCGAATATGCATGTCGAAGAAGAAACTGAACGGGTTAACATCGGTACCACAGAAGTTGTCAAGGAGGTATTCATCAATGCTAAGCTATCTCCACAGGCCATGGTAGATTTCATAGCATTTCTGAAGGAATACGCAGATGTCTTTGCCTGGTGTTACAACAACATGGTCGTCCTGGATGTCGAAGTGGTGGTACACACATTACCCTTAAAGCCTAACGAGAGGCCGGTCAAGCAACAACTCAAGAGATGGTGACCTTAATGGATCTTGAAGCTCAAGGAGGAAATCATGAAGCAACACAAGGTGAACTTCCTCAGGGTGGTGCTATACCCAAAATGGCTAGCAAATGTGGTTCCAGTGCCGAAGAAAGATGGGAAAGTCCGTATGTGCATCGACTACAAAGACCTCAACAAGGCGAGCCCCAAAGACGATTTCCCACTTCTTCACATACATGTCTTGGTGGACAACACAGCTGGACACAAAATGTTATCATTCAAAGATGGTTTCTCGGGGTACAACTAGATCAGAATGGCCGAGGAGGATATAGAGAGGACATCCTTCATCACCCTCTGGGGAGTTTTCTACTATTGTGTGATGCCATTTGGACTCAAGAATGCCGGGGCTACTTATCAAAGGGCAATGACTGCACTTTTTGATGACCTCATGCATCAAGAAATAGAGGTCTATGTACACGATATGATTGCCAAGTCCAAAGAGCCTGAAGAAGACCTGGTTTGTTTGAGAAAGTTGTTTGATCGCCTCAGAAAGTACAAGCTCTGTCTTAGCCCCAACAAATACATATTCGGGGTGTCATCTGGCAAGCTTTTGGGGTACATCATCAATCAATGGGGAATCGAGGTCGACCCTAGCAAAGCAAGAGCCATCATTGATATGACACTCCCTACATCTGAAAAAGAAGTTCGAAGTTTATTGGAACGATTGCAGTATATCAGTCGGCTCATCGCACAGCTTACTCCCATCTGTGAGCCTATCTTCAAGCTATTAAGAAAGAATGCATAGATCCACTGGAATGAGGAATGTCAAGTTGCATTTGACAAAATCAAGTAGCTCCTTACAAAACCTCTCGTCTTGGTTCCACCCACACCAGGACGACCTCTGTTGCTATATCTCTCTGTCACCCAACACTCCATGGGCGTAGTCCTTGGGCAGCACGATGAGATAGGACGTAGGGAGAGAGCCATCTACTACCTGAGCAAGAAGCTAATGACTGCGAAGCCAGGTACAATCCTATCGAGAAGATCTACTTATCACTTGTATAGGCCACCCAACGCCTCAAGCACTATATGATGGTGTATCTGGTCCTTCTCCTATGACAACATGACCCCATGAAGTACTTGTTCCAAAAGCCAGCATTAGTGGGACGATGAGTGAAATGGTAGGTGATGCTATCCCAATACGACATTACATTTGTGACGCAAAAATCAATGAAGGGCAAGCAGTAGCGAACCACCTAGCTGACCTACCATTGCCAGAATACGAGCCGTTGCAGACGCAATTCCCGGATGAAGACATCCTATTTGCCATGGGAGATATAGATTCTAAGGAGCCAGAAGACAGGTCCTGGTGGCACCTATACTTTGACGGAGTAGTCAACAAGAGGGGTAGAGGAAACGGTGTGGTATTGTCGACACCACAGGGATAAATGACCCCCTTCTCTAGAAAGCTCACTTTTGAGTGCACCAACAATGAAGCCGAGTACGAGGCATGCATCATGGGACTGCAGATCGCATTAGAACATGGCGCACGAAAGCTACAGGTGCACGGGGATGCCATGTTAGTCATATCCCAGATCAACGGCGAATGGAAAACCAAGGTTCCAAAGCTCATGCCATATCACGAATATCTCCTACAGCTCGTCAAGGAGTTCGAAGAAGTGTGCTTTTCCTTCATGAGTAGAGTCAAAAATTCCTACACAAATGCACTAGCAACCCTTGCTTCCTGGCTCTCAATACCTGAAGAGTGCACAATCGACGTATCGGTCACCCGAGCAAAACAGTCCGTCCATTGCATGAGCATAGAGGAAGCGGACCCGTCAGCAAAGCTTCCCTGGTATCACGACATCAAAACATTCCTAGAATCAGGTGATCTCTCAACTGGCACATCGACAGTAGATAAGAAGACCATGGCGCACCTAGCGTCAAGATACGTGTTGGGAATAGGACATCTGTACAAAAGATCATATAACCAGATGCTTTGCGGTGTGTCGACAAGAAGGAGGTTGATATCTTGATGCTTCAAATTCACACCGGGACATACGGACCCCACATTAATGGAATACTGTTAGCCAAAAAGATCATGTTACAGGGCTACTTTTGGCCAGGTATGGAGGTAGATTGCTATCGTTTCGTGCACAAATGCCACAATTGTCAGATTCACGGGAACTTCATACATGCTCCCCCTCAACAGCTGCACAACATGTCTTCACCGTGGCCTTTCTCTACTTGGGGAATAGACATCATCGGAGCCATCCATCCGACATCATCCAATGGCCACAGCTACATCCTGGTGGCCATAGATTACTTTACCAAATGGGTATATGCAGCCTCTTACAATACCGTCACAGCTATAGCCATAGAAAAGTTCATCAAGAACAACATCATAGCCCGGTACGGGGTGCCACACTCCATTATCTCAGACAATGGCAAGAATTTCATAGCTCAAAGATTGAAGGATTATTTGCAGAGCCTTAAGATCAAGCACCATACATCTTCTCTGTACCACCCACAGATGAACGGTGTCGTGGAGTCAGCAAATAAGAACTTCATCAAGATCCTGAAGATGACCACCGAGACACATAAGGATTGCCATGAAAAGCTCCCCTATGCGCTATAGGCCTACAGAACATTGGTCCGGATATCAATAGGAGCGACACCTTACTCGTTGGTGTACGACATGGAAGCAGTCCTACCAATTGAAGTAGAGATCCCATCACTCAGAATCTTGAGGGAGGCTGAGTTAGAAGAAACCGAATGGGTCAAGGACAGATTCATCCAACTGAATTTGACCGACGAGCATGGACTGCAGGCCATGTACAATGCCCACTACTACCAAGTGAGAATGGCAAGATCATATCAGAAAAGCGTCTGACCTAGGAGCTTCACACTTGGCAATTTGGATCTAAAGGCCATACATCTCCCTAATGGTCGAGGCAAATTCTGGCCTAACTGGCATGGTCCCTACATCATCAAGCAAGTCTATTCGGAAGGAGTAGCAATCCTCTAAGACATAGAAAGTGTCGAGCTACCTGAGCCAGTCAACACATGTTATCTGAAGAAGTACTACCAATGAGCGGAAGGTGTGTATCCTCGCCTTGCAAAGTATCCTTTCGCGCATCATGCATCATCCACTACTCCATTATGCATGCATATTTCTAAAATAAAAGGCAATCTAAGTGTGTCTAATCCACAGCATTTGCTCTTTTACTTTCGTGCACATCGGTAACTTAAGCACATCAATAACTGCATGCATCTATGGATAAAAGCATCAACATCACATCCCGTTGACGAAAATCAGAATAGCTAGCTTGCTTGAGAAGGGTCTATACCTCTTCAGTTGATACTACCTAGATATTCTAGCGAGCGAGGGAGTCACCACCCAACCATGATTAGGCGAAATGTCCAAACTCCCCTAGAGACTTACACCTCCATAGGGAGATAAAATGGTAGGAGTGAGCATGAGTGTGAGCCAAAATAGAAAAATAAACATATCTAGAAGGGCACAAAGAAATAAGGAGACAGAAGTCGAAGACAAAAGCTAGCCCCTAACAAAGAGAGGCAAGTAGGCCAACTCTACCCCAATCACTTACCTTAGGGAGGAGTTGAAGCAAGCATCCAAAAAAATCCAAGTGACCAAAGGGACTAGACACCCCTCGCATATAATTCCAGTAGCCCCCTCCAAATCTAGATGCCCATTACCCCGAAGCAAGGGCTAGAGCGATCCTACAAGCCTAAGAGGGAGAAAGGAAATAAGCCAAAAGTAAAAAACGTAGGTTTAAGTCCCCAAGAGTTTGGCACAGAGCCTAACCTACTAAATCATCCATCCCAGAGAGCCACCAATAGCCTAGAAATCCGGGTAGTGTCTTGTGAATCGATGTCTTCTCCTTTTCTCATAGCAAGCATCATTAGCATTCCAAATCCTGAGGGATAATACAACATAGCACTATCATTCCTACATGCATTCTCATTTGTCCACTTTGCAAGGTCTCGTTGGGTCCTAAATCAGGGGCATGTCAGCTGCTCTTCGGCCAAAGACATGGCTTAGGATACCGTATGCCAAGGGCATGTCAACTGCCTTTATGGTGATAACCTTCCCTGTCAACTAGGGACATATTAGCTATCCTGTTGGTGGACCCTTCTTGGGACAGATTCTTTGTCCAGAACATGTTGTCTGCTCCATAGCTCGAGTGCAGAAACGAGGACAACAACAGCCATAAGCCTCTGAGATCAAGGCAAAGTCAGAATATCAGTATTCTTCTAGTCAGCAGGCGAGAGCACAGTCGATAATCCAAGCCAAAGATGAACTCCCTTGAAGTCAATCAGCAATACGACAGCAAGCCTAGAGAATTGTTGGAAATCTGCTAGCAAGTCCATCTTATTCGAGGAAGAAACAATGTCCTCGTGAAATCTTTAACTAGCCAAGCCCCTTTTGTTTTAGTGCAAAATCTGAGCAACAGTTTACTCGGATCGACCATAATCGTCCTACACCACCAATAGTGCCAAGTGAATAGGTAAAGTAGTCACACAGCAAAACAGGCGAGCTATAAACAGAACCAACCTCCTGGCGAGCAAGCAAGTTGCATACATCCTTTATCCTTTTCTCGCGACTCCACTAAGTTCGGAGGAGACCCGAGTCGTTGTTTCCATGTGTCCTAGAAACAACCTTTATCCGTTTCTCGTGACCCCTCTAACTCTGGAGGAGATTTGAGTTGTTGTTTCCTTGTGTCCTAGGAACAACTTTTATCCTTTTATCGCGACTCCTCTAACTCTAGAGGAGAACTGAGTCACTGTTTCCTTGTGTCCTAGGAACAACCGTTATCCCTTCCTTGTGACTCCTCTAAGCCCAAAGAAGATCCGAGTCGCTGTTTCCTTGTGTCCTAGGAACAACCTTTATCCTTTTCTCGCGACTCCTCTCAGTCCAGAGGAAATCCGAGTCGTTGTTTCCTTGTGTCCTAGGAATAGCCTTTATCCTTTTCTCGCGACTCCTCTAAGTCTGGAGGAGATATGAGTTGCTGTTTCCATGTGTCCTTGGAACAACCATTATCCTTTCCTTACGACTCCTCTAAGCCTAGAGGAGGTCTGAGTCACTGTTCCCTTGTGTCCTAGGAACAACATTTATCCTTTTCTTGCGACTCCTCTAAGTCTAGAGGAGATCCAAGTCATTGGTTCCATGTGTCCTAGGGCCAGCATTTATCCTCTTCTCGCAACTCCTCTAAGTCCAGAGGAGATCCAAGTCATTGTTTCCTTGTGTCCTAGGAACAACCTTTGTCCTTTTCTCTCGCGACTCCTCTAAGTCTAGAGGAGATCCAAGTCGCTGGTTCCTTGTGTCCTAGGACCAGCATTTATCCTTTTCTCGCGACTCCTTTAATCCCAGTGAAGATCCGAGTCACTGGTTCCTTGTGTTCTAAGACCAATAGATCCGCGTTGATGTTTGCTTGTGTCCTAGAAACAACCTTTGTCCTTTTCTCTCGTGACTCCTTTAAGTCTAGAGGTGATCTGAGTCGCTGGTTCTTTGTGTCCTAGGACCATTATTTATCCCTTTCATCGTGATTTCTCTGAGCCCAGTGGAGATCCGAGTCTCTATTTCCTTGTGTCCTTGGAATCGCCTTTATCCCTTCTCTCACGACTCCTCTAAACCTAGTGCAGATCCGAGTCGCTGTTTCCTTGTGTCCTAGGAACAACATTTATCCTTTTCTCGCGACTCCTCTGATCCCAACGGAGATCCGAGTCACTGTTTCCTTGTGTCCTAGGAACAACCTTTATCCCTTTCCTCGCGACTCCTCTAAGTCCGTAGGAGATCCGAGTCACTGGTTCCTTGTGTCCTAGGACAAGCATTTATCCTCCTCTCGTGACTCCTCTATGTACGGAGGAGATCCGAGTTGCTGGTTCCTTGTTTCCTAGGGCCAGTATTTATCCTCTTTTCATGACTCCTCTAAGTCCGGAGGAGATTCGAGTTGCTGTTTCCTTGTGTCCTTGGAACAACCATTGTCCTTTTCTCTTGCGACTCCTCTAAGTCTGGAGGAGATCTGAGTTGCTGGTTCCTTGTGTTCTAGGACCAGCATTTCTCCTTTTCTCACGAGTCCTCTGATTCTATTGGAGATCCGAGTCGCTTGTTCCTTGTATCCTAGAACTAGCAGATCCGAGTCGTTGTTTCCTTGTGTCTGAGGAACAACCTTTGTCCTTTTCTCTCGCAACTCCTTTAAGTCAGGAGGAGATCTGAGTCACTGGTTCATTGTGTCCTAGGACCAGTTTTTATCCCTTTCCTCGTGATTCTTCTGAGCCCAGTGGAGATCCGTTTTGCTATTTCCTTGTGTCCTAGGAACAGTCTTTATCCCTTCTCTCGCAACTCCTCTAAACCCAGTGGAGATCCGAGTCGTTGTTTCCTTGTGTCCTAGGAACATCCTTTATCCCTTTCCTTGAGACTCCTCTAAGTCCAGAGGAGATCCGAGTCGTTGGTTCCATGTGTCCTAGGACTGGCATTTATCCTCCTCTTGCGACTCCTCTACGTCCAAAGGAGATCCGAGTCGTTGGTTCCTTGTGTCCTAGGACCAGCATTTATCCCTTCTCTCGCGACTCCTATGAACCTAGTGGAGATCCGAGTCATTGTTTCCTTGTGTCCTAGGAACAGCCTTTATCCTTTTCTCGTGACTCCTCTGATCCCATTGGAAATCCGAGTCATTGTTTCCTTGTGTCCTAGGAATAACCTTTATCCCTTTCCTCGCCACTCCTCTATATCTGGAGGAGATATGAGTCGCTAGTTCCTTGTGTCCTAGGATCAACATTTATCCTCTTCTCGCGACTCCTCTATGTCCAGAGGACATCCATGTCACTGGTTCTTGTGTCCTAGGACCAGCATTTATCCCTTTCCTCTTGATTCCTCTGAGCCCAAAGGAGATTCGAGTAGCTGTTTCCTTGAGTCTTAGAAATAGCCGTTATCCTTTCCTCATGACTCCTCTAAGTCCGCAAGAGATCTGAGTCACTATTTCCTTGTGTCCTAGGAACAACCTTTGTCCTTTCGTCGAGATTCTTTTGAGTTTGGAGGAGATCCAAGTCACTGGTTCCTTGTGTCCTAAGACCAACATTTGTCCTTTTCTTTTGTGACTCCTCTAAGTCCAGTGGAGATCCGAGTCACTGGTTTGTTGTGTCCTAGGACCAGCATTTATCCTTTTCTCGCGACTCCTCTGAACCCAATGGTTATCTGAGTCGCTGTTTCCTTGTGTCCTAGTGTGACCATGCTGGTGGAACCCCTAGGCGCGGTTCACCAAACCTTACTCCGGTGTGCGAAAACACACTAGGAGGTCCGATACAGTCACGGTGAAAATGGTGAATCCGGAGGAAGAGACAAGACTAGGAAACACCAAAGGGAAGACAAAAAGGATAAGGAAAGGAGTCGCCACCTAGTCTTTTAATGGAAAGACGAGGAAAACCAAGAAAACACAAAAAAAGGCAGAAAGTA
>JAMKQA010003697.1:0-11844 GCA_024699735.1 Posidonia australis
GTAAGGGAAAGGACCATGACCGCCCGGTCAAAGGTCAAACAAGAGGATTTCGTAAATGCGAAAATCCAAGGAAAGCTCGGGAAAGGACCTTGATCGCCTGGTCAAAGGTCAAACAAGAGGATTTCGTAAATGCAAAAATCCAAGGAAAGCTTGGGAAAGGACCATGATCGCCCGGTCAATGGTCAAACAAGAGGATTTCGCAAACGCCAAAATCCAAGGAAACTAAGGGAAAGGACCCTGACCGCCCGGTCAAAGGTCTGACAAGTGGATTTCGCAATCGCTAATATCCAAGCAAAGCAAGGGAAAGGGACCTTGACCGCCCGGTCAAAGGTCAAACAAGAGGATTTCGCAAACACGAAAATCCAAGGAAAGTAAGGGAAACGACCTTGACCGCCCGGTCAAAGGTCAAACTAGTGGATTTCGCAAACGCGAAAATCCAAGGAAAGCAAGGGAAAGGGACATTCACCTCCCAGTCAAAGGTCAAACAAGAGGATTTCGTAAACGCGATAATCCAAGGAAAGTAAGGGAAAGGACCTTGACCACCCGGTCGAAGGTCAAACAAGAGGATTTCACAAACGCGAAAATCCAAGGAAAGCGAGGGAAAGGGACCTTGACCTCCTGGTCATCGGTGAAACAAGGGGATTTCGCAAACGCGAAAATCCAATCAATGTAAGGGAAAGGGACCACGACCGCCCGGTCGAATGTCAAACAAGAAGATTTCGCAAACGCGAAAATCAAAGGATAGCAAGGGAAAGGACCTTGAGTGCCCGGTCAAAAGTCAAACAAGAGGATTTCGCAAATGCGAAAATCCAAGGAAAGTAAGGGAAAGGACCATGACCGCCCGGTCAAAGGTCAAACAAGAGGATTTCGTAAATGCGAAAATCCAAGGAAAGCTCGGGAAAGGACCTTGATCGCCTGGTCAAAGGTCAAACAAGAGGATTTCGTAAATGCAAAAATCCAAGGAAAGCTTGGGAAAGGACCTTGATCGCCCGGTCAATGGTCAAACAAGAGGATTTCGCAAACGCCAAAATCCAAGGAAACTAAGGGAAAGGACCCTGACCGCCCGGTCAAAGGTCTGACAAGTGGATTTCGCAATCGCTAATATCCAAGCAAAGCAAGGGAAAGGGACCTTGACCGCCCGGTCAAAGGTCAAACAAGAGGATTTCGCAAACATGAAAATCCAAGGAAAGTAAGGGAAACGACCTTGACCGCCCGGTCAAAGGTCAAACTAGTGGATTTCGCAAACGCGAAAATCCAAGGAAAGCAAGGGAAAGGGACCTTCACCTCCCAGTCAAAGGTCAAACAAGAGGATTTCGTAAACGCGATAATCCAAGGAAAGTAAGGGAAAGGACCTTGACCACCCAGTCGAAGGTCAAACAAGAGGATTTCGCAAACGCGAAAATCCAAGGAAAGCGAGGGAAAGGGACCTTGACCTCTTGGTCAATGGAGAAACAAGAGGATTTCGGGAACGAGAAAATCCAAGGATAGTAAGGGAAAGGACTTTGACCGCCCGGTCAAAGGTCAAACAAGAGGATTTCGAAAATGCGAAAATCCAAGGAAAGCAAGGGAAAGGATCTTGATCGCCCGGTCAAAGGTCAAACAAGAGGATTTTGCAAATGCGATAATCCACGGAACGTATGGGAAAGGATCTTGACCGCCCGGTCAAAGGTCTCACAAGAGGATTACGCAAACGCGAAATTCTAAGGAAAGCAAGGGAAAAGACCTTGACTGCCCGGTCGATGGTCAAACAAGAGGATTTCGCAAACGCGAAAATCCATGGAAAGCAAGGGAAAGGGTCCTTGACCGCCAGGTCAAAGGTCAAACAAGCGGATTTCGCAAACGCGAAAATCCAAGGAAAGCAAGGGATAGGGACCAAAGTTCAAACAAGAGGATTTCGCAAACGCGAAAATCTTAAGAGAGCAAGGGAAGGGACCTTGACCTCCCGGTCAAATGTCAAACAAGAGGTTTTCACAAACGCAAAATTCCAAGGAAAGCAGGGGAAACGACCATGGCTGCCCGGTCGAAGGTCAGACAAGAGGAATTCGTAAATGTGAAAATCAAAGGAAAGCAAGGGAACGGGATCTTGACCGCCCGGTCATAGGTCAAACAAGAGGTTTTCGCAAACGCGAAAATCCGAGGAAAGCAAGGGAAACGACCTTGACCGCCCGATCAATGGTCAAACTCGAGGATTTCGCAAACGCGAAAATCCAAGGAAAGCAAGGGAAAGGGACCTTGACCGCCCTATCAAAGGTCAAACAAGAGGATTACGTAAACGCGAAAATCCAAGGAAAGCAAGGGAAAGGACATTGACCACCCGATCGAAGGTCTAACAAGAGGATTTCGTAAACGCGAAAATCCAAGGAAAGCAAGGGAAAGGACCTTGACCGCCCAGTCGAAGGTCAAACAAGAGGATTTTGCAAATGCGAAAAACCATGGAAAGCAAGGGAGAGGTCGATGACCACTCGGTCGAAGGTCAAACAAGTGGATTTCGTAAACGCGAAAATCAAAGGAAAGCAAGGGAAAGGACCTTGACCTCCCGGTCAAAGGTCAAACAAGTGGATTTCGCAAACACGAAAATCGAAGAAAAGCATGGGAAAGGACCTTAACCGGACAGTTAAAGGGCAAACAAGTGGATTTCGCAAACGCGAAAATCCAACGAAAGCAAAGGAAAGGGAACATGACCGCCCGTTCAAGGGTCAAACTAGAGGATTTCGTAAACGCGCAAATCCAAGGAAAGCGAGGGAAAGGGACCTTGACCTCCTGGTCAAAGGTGAAACAAAAGGATTTCGCAAACACGAAAATCCAATAAAAGCAAGGGAAAGGGACCTTCAGTGCCTGGTCAAAGTTCAAACAAGAGGATTTCGCAAACACAAAAATCCAAGGATAGCAAGGGAAAGGACCTTGAGTGCCCGGTCAATGGTCAAACAAGAGGATTTCGCAAACGCGAAAATCCAAGGATAGCAAGGGAAAAGACCTTGACTGCCCGGTCAAAGGTCAAACAAGAGGATTTCGCAACTGCGAAAATCCAAGGAAAGTACGGGAAAGGACCTTCACCGCCCGGTCAAAGGTCAAACAAGAGGATTTCGCAAATGCGAAAATCCAAGGAAAGCAAGGGAAAGGACCTTGATCGCCCGGTCAATGGTCAAACAAGAGGATTCCGCAAACGTGAAAATCCGAGGAAAGTATGGGAAAGGATCCTGACCGCCCGGTCAAAGGTCACACTAGAGTATTACGCAAACGCGAAAATCCAAGGAATGCAAGGGAAAGGACCTTCACCAACCAGTCGAAGGTCAAACAATAGGATTTCGCAAACGCGAAAATCAAAGGAAAGCATGGGAAACAACGTTGACTGCCCGGTCGAAGGTCAGACAAGAGGATTTCGTAAATGTGAAAATCCACGGAAAGCAAGGCAAAGGGACCTTGACCGCCTGGTCAAAGGTCAAACAAGAGGATTTCGCAAACGCGAAAATGCAAGGAAAGCAAGGGAAACGAACTTGACCGCCCAGTCAAAGGTCAAACTAGAGGATTTCGCAAACGCGAAAATCCAAGGAAAGCAAGGGAAAGGGACCTTGACCGCCTTGTCAAAGGTCAAACAAGAGGATTTCGTAAACGCGAAAATCCATGGAAAGCAAGGGAAAGGACCTTGACCACCCGGTCGAAGGTCAAACAAGAGGATTTCGCAAACGCGAAAATCCAAGGAAAGCAAGGAAAAAGACCTTGACCACCCGGTCGAAGGTCAAACAAGAGGATTTCGCAAATGCAAAAAACCAAGGAAAGCAAGGGAGAGGTCCATGACCGCTCGGTCGAAGGTCAAACAAGCGGGTTTCGTAAACGCGGAAATCAAAGGAAAGCAAGGGAAAGGACCTTGACCGCCCGGTCAAAGGTCAAACAAGTGGATTTCACAAACGCGAAAATCCAAGGAAAGCAAGGGAAAGGGACCATGACCGCCCGGTCAAAGGTTAAACAAGAGGATTTCACAAACGTGAAAATCCCAGGAAAGCGGGGGAAAGGGACCATGACCTCTTGGTCAATGGTGAAACAAGAGGATTTCGCAAATGCGAAAATCCAATTAAAGCAAGGGAAAGGGACCGTGAGTGCCCGGTCAAAGGTCAAACAAGAGGATTTCGCAAACGCGAAAATCCAAGGATAGTAAGGGAAAGGACCTTGAGTGCCCGGTCAAAGGCCAAACAAGAGGATTTCGCAAATGCGAAAATCCAAGGATTGCAAGGGAAAGGACCTTGACCGCCCGGTGAAAGGTCAAACAAGAAGATTTCGCAAATGCGAAAATCCTAGGAAAGTAAGGGAATGGACCTTGACCGCCCGGTCAAAGGTCAAACAAGAGGTTTTCGCTAATGCGAAAATCCAAGGAAATCAAGGGGAAGGACCTTGATCGCCCGGTCAAAGGTCAAAAAAGAGGATTTCGTAAACGCGAAAATCCAAGGAAAGTAAGGGAAAGGACCCTGACTGCCCAGTTAAAGGTCAGACAAGAGGATTTCGCAAACACGAAAATCCAAGGAATGCAAGGGAATTGGACTTCGATCGACCGGTCAAAGGTCAAACAATAGGATTTCACAAACGCGAAAATCCAAGGAAAGCTAGGGAACGGGACCTCGACCGCCCGATCAAAGGTGAAACAAGACGACTTCGCAAACGCGAAAATCCAAGGAAAGCATGGGAAAGGGACCTCAACCGCCTGGTCAAAGGTCAAACATGAAGATTTCGCGAACGCGAAAATCGAAGGAATGCATGGGAAAGGGAAGTTGACCACCCCCCCAAAGGTCAAACAAGAGGATTTCGCAAATGCGAAAATCCAAGGAATGCATGGGGAAGGGACCTTGACCGACCGGTCGATGGACAAACAAGAGGATTTTGCTAACGCGAAATTCCAAGGAATGTATGGGAAATGACCTTGACCACCCGGTCGAAGGTCAGACAAGAGGATTTCGCAAAAGCGAAAATCCGAGGAAAGCAAGGGAAGGGGACCTTGACCGCCCGGTCAAAGGACAAACAAGTGGATTTTGCAAACGCGAAAATCCAAGGAAAGCAAGGGAAACGACCTTGACAGCCCAGTCAAAGGTCAAACTAGAGGACTTCACAAACGCGAAAATCCAAGGAAACCAAGGGAAAGGGACCTTGGCCGCCCTGTCAAAGGTCAAACAAGAGGATTTCGCAAACGCGAAAATCCAAAGAAAAGCAAGGGAGAGGGACCTTGACCGCCCAGTCAAAGGTCAAACAAGAGTATTTCGGAAACACGAAAATCCAAGGAGAGCGAGGGAAAGGGACCTTGTCTGCCCGGTCAAAGGTCAAACGAGAGGATTTCGTAAACGCGAAAATCCAAGGAAAGCAAGGGAAAGTACCATGACCGCCCGGTCAAAGGTCAAACAAGACGGTTTCGCAAATGCGAAAAACCAAGGAAAGCGAGGGAGTGGTCCTTGACCGCCCGGTCGAACGTCAAATTAGAGGATTTCGTAAACGCGAAAATCCAAGGAAAGCAAGGGAAAGGACCTTGACCACCCAGTGAAAGGTCAAACTAGTGGAATTCGCTAATGCAAAAATCCTAGAAAAGCAAAGGAAAAGGACCTTGACCGCCCGGTCAAAGTTCAAAAAAGAGGATTTTGCAAACGCGAATATCCAAGGAAAGCAAGGGAAAGAGACCTTGACCGCCCGGTCATTGGTCAAACAAGTGGATTTTCCAAACGCGAAAATCCTAGGAAAGCAAGGGAAAGGGACCTCGAGTGCCCGGTCAAAGGACAAACATGAGTATTTCGCTAATGCGAAAATCCTAGGAAAGCAAGGGAAAGGACCTTGACCGCCTGGTCAAAGGTCAATCAAGAGGATTTCACTAACGCGAAAATCCAAGGAATGCAAGCGAAAGGACCTTGACCGCCTGATCAAAGGTCAAACAAGCGGATTTCCCAAACTCGAAAATCCAAGGAAAGCAAGGGAATGGGACCTTGACCGCCCGGTCAATGGTCAAACAATTGGATTTCGCAAGCACGAAAATCCAAGGAATGCAAGGGAAAGGGACCTTGACTGCCCGATCAAAGGTCAAACAAGAGGATTTCGCAAACGCAAAAATCCATGGAATGCAAGGGAAAGGGATCTTGATCGCCGTGTCAAAGGTCAAACAAGAGGATTTCGCAAACGCGAAAATCGAAGGAATGCATGGGAAAGGGACCTTGACCGCTCGGTCAAAGGTCAAACAAGAGGATTTCGCAAACGCGAAAATCCATGAATAGCAAGGGAAAGGGACGTTGACCGCCCGGTCAAAGTTCAAAGAAGAGGATTACATAAACGCGAAAATACAGGGAAAGCTAGGAAAAAGACCTTGACCTCCCGATCAATCGTCAAACAAGAGGATTCCGCAAACGCGAAAATCCAAGGCAAGCAGCGGAGTGGACCTTGACCTCCCGGTTGAAGGTCAAACAAATGGATTTCACAAACGCGAAATTCCAAGGAATGCATGGGAAATGACCTTGATCGCCCGGTCGAAGGTCAGACAAGAGGATTTCGCAAATGCGAAAATCCAAGGAAAGGGACCTTGACCGCCCGGTCAAAGGTCAAACAAGAGGATTTCGCAAACGCGAAAAATCCAAGGAAAGCAAGGGAAACGACCTTGACAACCCGGTTAAAGGTCAAACTAGAGGACTTCACAAACGCAAAAATCCAAGGAAAGCAAGGGAAAGGGACCTTGACCGCCCTGTCAAAGGTCAAACAAGAGCATTTCGCAAACGCAAAAATCCAAGGAAAGCACGGAAAAGGGACCATGACCGCCCGGTCAAAGGTCAAACAAGAGTAATTTGCAAACAAGAAATCCAAGGAAAGCAAGGGAAAGGGACCTTGATCGCCCGGTCAAAGGTCAAACAAGAGGATTTCGTAAACTCGAAAATCCAAGGAAACCAAGGGAAAGGACCTTGACCCCCCGGTCAAAGGTCAAACAAGAGGATTTCGCAAACGCGAAAATCCATGGAAAGCAAGGGAAAAGACCTTGACCTCCCGGTCAATCGTCAAACAAGAGGATTCCGCAAATGCGAAAATCCAAGGCAAGCAGCGCAGTGGACCTTGACCTCCCAGTTGAAGGTCAAACAAGTGGATTTCACAAACGCAAAATTCCAAGGAATGCATGGGAAAGGACCTTGATCGCCCGGTCGAAGGTCAGACAAGAGGATTTCGCAAATGCGAAAATCCAAGGAAAGCCAGGGAAAGGGACCTTGACCGCCCGGTCAAAGGTCAAACTAGAGGACTTCGCAAACACAAAAATCCAAGGAAAGCAAGGGAAAGGGAACTTGACCGCCCTGTCAAAGGTCAAACAAGAGGATTTCGCAAATACAAAAATCCAAAGAAAGCACGGAAAAGGGACCTTGACTGCCCGGTCAAAGGTCAAACAAGAGTAATTCGCAAACAAGAAAATCCAAGGAAAGCAAGGGAAAGGGACCTTGATCGCCCGGTCAAAGGTCAAACAAGAGGATTTCGTAAACTCAAAAATCCTAGGAAAGCAAGGGAAAGGACCTTGACCCCCCGGTCAAAGGTCAAACAAGAGGACTTCGCAAACGCGAAAATCCATGGAAAGCATGGGAAAGGACCTTGACCGCCCGATTGAAGGTCAAACAAGTTGGTTTCGCAATTGCGAAAAACCAAGGAAAGCAAGGGAGTGGTCGTTGACCGCCCGGTCGACGGTCAAACTAGAGGATTACGTAAATGCGAAAATCCAAGGGAAGTATGGGAAAATGACCTTGACCGCCCAGTGAAAGGTCAAACAAGTGTATTTCGCAAAAGCGAAAATCCAAGAAAAGCACGGGAAAGAGACCTTGACCGTCCTGTCAGTGTCAAACAAGAGGATTTCGCAAACGCGAAAATCCAAGGAAAGCAAGAGAAAGGATCCTTGACCGCCCGGTCAATGGCCAAACAAGAGGATTCTGCAAACGCGAAAATCCTAGGAAAGTAGGGAAAGAGACCTTGAGTGCCAGGTCAAAGGTCAAACAAGAGGATTTCGCAAACGCGAAAATCCAAGGAAAGCAAGAGAAAGGATCCTTGACCACCCGGTCAATGGTCAAACAAGAGGATTTTGCAAATGCGAAAATCCTAGGAAAGTAGGGAAAGGGACCTTGACTGCCCGGTCAAAGGTCAAACAAGAGGATTTCGTAAACTCGAAAATCCAAGGAAAGCAAGAGAAAGGATCCTTGACCGCCCGGTCAATGGTCAAACAAGAGGATTTTGTAAACGCGAAAATCCTAGGAAAGTAGGGAAAGGGACCTTGAGTGCCCGGTCAAAGGTCAAACAAGAGGATTTCGCAAATGCGAAAATCCAAGGAAAGCAAGGGAAAGGACCATGACCGCCCGGTTAAAGGTCAATCAAGAGGATTTCGCTAACGCAAAATCCAAGGAAAGCATGGGAAAGGACCCTGACCGCCCTGTCAAAGGTCAAACAATAGGATTTCGCAAACGCGAAAATCCAAGGAAAGCATGGGAAATGGACCTTGCCCGCCCGATCAAAGGTCAAACAGGAGGATTTCGCAAACGCGAAAATCCAAGGAAAGAAAGGGATAGGGATCTTGACCGCCCGGTCAAAGGTCAAACAAGAGGATTTCGCAAACGCGAAAATCCAAGAAAAGCATGGGAAAGGGACCTTGACCGCCCGGTCAATGGTCAAACAAGAGGTTTTCGCAAACGTGAAAAACCAACGAAAGCATGGGAAAGGGACCTTGACCGCCTGGTCAAAGGTCAAACACGAGGATTTCGTAAACGCGAAAATCCAAGGAAAGCAAGAGAAAGGACCTTCACCGCCCGGTCAAAAGTCAAACAAGAGGATTTCGCTAACACGCAAATCCAAGAAAAGCAAGGGAAAGGACCACGACCGCCCGGTCAAAGGTCAAACAAGAGGATTTCGCAAATGCGAAAATCCAAGGAAAGCATGGGGGTGGTCCTTGACCGCCCGGTCGAAGGTCAAACAAGAGGATTTCGTATACGCAAAAATCCCAGGAAAGCAAGGGAAAGGGAGCTTGACCGCCCGGTCAAAGGTCAAACAAGAGGATTTCGCAAACGCGAAAATCCAAGGAAAGCACGGGAAAGGACCCTGACCGCCCGGTCAATGGTCAAATAAGAGGATTTCCCAAACGCAAAAATCGAAGGAAAGTAAGGGAAAGGGACCTCGACCGCCCGGTCAAAGGTCAAACAAGAGGATTTCGCAAACGCGAAAATCCATGGAAAGCAAGGGAAAGAACGATGACCGCCCGGTCAAAGGTCGAACAAGAGGACTTCGCAAACTCAAAAATCCAAGGAAAGAAAGGGAAAGGACCTTGACTGCCCGGTCAATGGTCAAACAATAGGATTTCGCAAACATGAAAATCCAAGGAATGCAAGGGAAAGGGACCTTGACCGCCCGATCAAAGGTCAAGCAAGAGGATTTCGCAAACGCGAAAATCAATGGAATGCAAGGGAAAGGGATCTTGACCGCCGGGTCAAAGTTCAAACAAGAGGATTTCGCAAACGCGAAAATCGAAGGAATGCATGGGAAAGGGACCTTGACCGCTCGGTCAAAGGACAAACAAGAGGATTTCGCAAACGCGAAAATCCTAGGATAGCAAGGGAATGGGACGTTGACCGCCCGGTCAATGTTCAAAGAAGAGGATTACGTAAACGCGAAAATCCAGGGAAAGCTAGGGAAAAGACCTTGACCTACCGGTCAATCGTCAAACAAGAGGATTCCGCAAATGCGAAAATCCAAGGTAGCAGCGGAGTGGACCTTGACCTCCCGGTAGAAGGTCAAACAAGTGGATTTCATAAATGCAAAATTCCAAGGAATGCATGGGAAAGGACCTTGATCGCCCGGTCGAAGGTCAGACAAGAGGATTTCGCAAATGCGAAAATCCAAGGAAAGCCAGGGAAAGGGACCTTGACCGCCCGGTCAGAGGTCAAACAAGAGGATTTCGCAAACGCGAAAATCCAAGGAAAGCAAGGGAAACGACCTTGACAGCCCGGTCAAAGGTCAAACTAGAGGACTTCGCAAATGCAAAAATCCAAGGAAAGCAAGGGAAAGGGACCTTGACCGCCCTATCAAAGGTCAAACAAGAGGATTTCGCAAACGCAAAAATCCAAGGAAAGCACGGAAATGGGACCTTGACCGCCCGGTCAATGGTCCAACAAGAGTAATTCGCAAACAAGAAAATCCATGGAAAGCAAGGGAAAGGGACCTTGATCGCCCGGTCAAAGGTCAAACAAGAGGATTTCGTAAACTCGAAAATCCAAGGAAAGCAAGGGAAAGGACCTTGACCCCCCGGTCAAAGGTCAAACAAGAGGATTTCGCAAACGCGAAAATCCATGGAAAGCATGGGAAAGGACCTTGACCGCCCGGTTGAAGGTCAAACAAGATGGTTTCGCAAATGCGAAAAACCAAAGAAAGCAAGGGAGTGGTCCTTGACCGCCCGGTCGAAGGTCAAACTAGAGGATTACATAAACGCGAAAATCCAAGGGAAGTATGGGAAAATGACCTTGACCGCCCAGTGAAAGGTCAAACAAGTGGATTTCGCAAAAGCGAAAATCCAAGAAAAGCAAGGGAAGGGGACCTTGACCGTCCAGTCAGAGGTCAAACAAGAGGATTTCGCAAACGCGAAAATCCAAGGAAAGCAAGAGAAAGGATCCTTGACCGCCCGGTCAATGGCCAAACAAGAGGATTCTGCAAACGCAAAAATCCTAGGAAAGTAGGGAAAGGGACCTTGAGTGCCCGGTCAAAGGTCAAACAAGAGGATTTCGCAAACGCGAAAATCCAAGGAAAGCAAGAGAAAGGATCCTTGACTGCCCGGTCAATGGTCAAACAAGAGGATTTTGCAAATGCGAAAATCCTAGGAAAGTAGGGAAAGGGACCTTGAGTGCCCGGTCAAAGGTCAAACAAGAGGATTTCGTAAATGCGAAAATCAAAGGAAAGTAAGGGAAATTACATTGACCGCCCGGTCAAAGGTCAAACAAGAGGATTTCGCTAATGCGAAAATTAATGGAAAGCATGGGAAAGGACCTTGATCACCCAGTCAAAGGTCAAACTAGAGGATTTCGCAAACGCGAAAATCCAAGGAGAATAAGGGAGAGGATCCAGACCGCTCGGTCAAAGGTCAAACAAGAGGATTTCGCAAACGCTAAAATCCAAGGAAAGCAAGGGAATGGGACCGCGATCGCCCAGGCAAAGGTCAAACAATAGGATTTCGCAAACGCGAAAATCAAAAGAAAAGCAAGGGAAAAGGACCTCAACGACCCGATCGAAGGTCAAACAAGAGGATTTCGCAAATGCGAAAATCCAAGGAAAGCAAGGGAAAGGGACCTTGACCGCCCGATCAAAGGTCAAACAAGAGGATTTTGAGAACGCGAAAATCCAAGGAAAGCAAGGGAAGGACCTTGACCGCCCGGTCAAAGGTCAAACAAGTGGATTTCGCAAACGCGAAAATCCAAGGAAAACAATGGAAAGGCACCATGACAGCCCGGTCAACGGTCAAACAAGAGTATTACACAAACGCGAAAATCCAAGGAAAGCGAGGGAAAGGGACCTTGACCTCCTGGTCAATGGTGAAACAAGGGGATTTCACAAACGCGAAAATCCAATCAATGCAAGGGAAAGGGACCACGACCGCCCGGTCGAATGTCAAACAAGAAGATTTCGCAAACGCGAAAATCAAAGGATAGCAAGGGAAAGGACCTTGAGTGCCCGGTCAAAGGTCAAACAAGAGGATTTCGCAAAAGCGAAAATCCAAGGAAAGTAAGGGAAAGGACCTTGACCGCCCGGTCAAAGGTCAAACAAGAGGATTTCGCAAATGCGAAAATCCAAGGAAAGCTCGGGAAAGGACCTTGATCGCCCGGTCAA
>JAMKQA010003698.1:0-12717 GCA_024699735.1 Posidonia australis
TGTCATGCCAATTTCAGAGTAATATTGGCAGCAAATCATTGTGTAATCCGTGGAACTTAATTTTAATGTGAGCAGGTGTTTAAGTTTTGTGTTTCCACCTTAATGGTTGCCTATGGAATATGCATAGGGGTGGGGTTTTCTTCTACAGGCATTGTCTGCAGGGCAGTATCTGTAAGTTTTTCACTCGATTAACTCTCAACTTTGTTTGGACTGTGTATATTATGCCAAATACTTATCTTGGTTGTAATTAATTAACTAAATACTGATTGGGTGAAGGTCTTGGGTCATGCAACACTTGCATCTGTCTTCTGGTTTTTCTCTCAATCGGTTGATCTCAAGAACAAGGAGTCCATAGTAAAACACTACATGCTAATTTGGCAGGTAAATATAACAACTGATATTTGCATTTTTAAAATTCTAGGAAATGGTTAAAGAATAGAGGCTATGTACACCACTTGTTTGCAATTGTCTACTAATGATTTCAAATGTTATTTTTTTGCAGCTGTTAAGTGCTGAATATTTCCTAATCCACTTTATTAGATGAGTTTGGTACTCACATATCTTTTATCGGAGCGCTTGATTTCTGCCTGCATGCCAAGAAAGTCCCATAATATTCTTATAGTTCTCCATGGAAATCAAATGAGAAGCATGTCACCAATGCAACAATATGCAATTAAGGTGTCCTTTAACAACAGTTACGGAGAGGACTCTTAAAAAGAGCTTCTATTTTTGTGTTTGTTTGTCTTTTATTTTTATTGTATTTTCTTCATGTTATAAGCAATTTATGAATTGAAGTTTTCTATAATAGTCTTCCTTGTGTGATTGAATTGGTCTCTCCTTCAACAACAGAAAAAGTCATAAGGTCTTTTGGATCATAATGGCAAACTATATCAATTTCCTAGAAAAATGCATACACTTTTATCATATTAAAGGGGTCCATGTTTTTAAAATTGGAAGTCATTTGGATTTGAATTCAACATGGCCTTGATATTTTCCAGCCTTTGACGAACCCAAATTCTTATTGTCTCACTTCAAAATAAAACATGTCCACCTAATTGCCATGTCAAGAGAGTTAAACAAAGCATGGCCTCTTTTTTGTGAGGAGGAACTATATTGAAGATCTTCAAGTTCCTTTATATCCATGTCCAGCAGAACGCCTATGAGATCAAAGATGACCAACTATTGTATCCAAACTTATTTTGTTAAATATGAAAATTTAAAATTAGCTACAGTCAGTGCAATGAAAATTGATCTTGGAGATCATTAATAAGAAATAACAATGAGTCTTTTTAATATGGTAGTAAAATAAGAGTTCATAAATATATTTTTAGCATTTCCACATAAAATATATGTAAGATTTTCATTCCGACATCTTTTTAAAAGGTTCGACATATTCGTCAAAATCTTACTATTCATACATAACCACAAAAAAGTTTTTAACTTAAAGTCAATGTTTTCAAAACAATTCGTAGGGAATAAAGATCATGTCATACAAGGAAGATACTGGTTTATAATTGCATTTTACGAAAAGATCCTTACAAACATGCATATTTCATACGTGGAATATAGGTATGTTCATGTAAACGCATTGTTATTGAATCTGTACCCTTGTAAAAACATATAATCTTTGTATGTAAATATGAAGTTTATCGGAACATAAAGAAAATGTGTATGTTTTAAAGGGTGTATACATAATAAAACCAGATCAACGGAAGAGGAAAAAGGGATACTTGTCCCTTTTTGTATGTCCTCGTTGGAAGCGTCCAAGGAAGCTTTGCAGGACTTCCTGGACGAAAATTATTAGTCAATATGAAGTGACATCAAATGAATGTCAGTATGCACTCGAGCCATATGACTTGTTAAAAGATTAATCGTGTCAAACCTCATCCCTAAAAAGAGAAAGATTTTGCAGTCAAGCTCTGTTCAGCTGCATTATCCCAATCAAACTTCACTTCCCAGTAAGTTTAGTCAAAGATGTAATTGTAGACATCTCGATTTTGTAATAC
Organism: Posidonia australis; assembly: GCA_024699735.1. Lineage (NCBI taxonomy): Eukaryota > Viridiplantae > Streptophyta > Magnoliopsida > Alismatales > Posidoniaceae > Posidonia > Posidonia australis. The sequence goes on from JAMKQA010003698.1 coordinate 2,007, forward strand.
CTTGGTAACAGACTTTTCTGAAAAGATTCTTTGGTTGTAACTACCAAGTCTAAACCCTAACTCCACTTAAACCTCCACAAACCCACACAAGCCTATTTAGGTCCACACAAGCCTACTTTGACTTAATTTAAGCAAAAACCCTTAATTAAAAATCCAAACTAAAATAAAACTCCCTTAAGACATTAAAACTCAAATTAATTAAGTTAAAACATCTAATCAAAACCAAAACCAAGTAAAATCCACTTAAATCATTAAAAAACCTAAATTAATATAAGTAAAAACTTTTAATCCAAACCAAAACAAATAAAGTCCACTTAAATATTGAAAATTCAAATTAATCAAGATAAAACATTTAATTAAAACCAAAATCAAATAAAATCCTTTTAAACCATTTAAAAACTCAAATTAATTAAGTGAAAACCCTAATCAAAACCAAAATCAAATAAAATCCTTTTAAACCATTAAAAACTCAAATTAATTAAGTGAAACCTTAATTAAAATCAAAATCAAATAAAATCCTTTTAAACCATTAAAAAACTCAAATTAATTAGGTAAAAAACCTAGCTAAAAATAAATCTAGTAAAACCCATTAAAATCCATTAAAAAATAAATTTAATTAAATAAAAACACTAATCCAAACAAAAATAAAGAAAAAAACCAATTAAATCAAAATCTAAATTAAATCAAAATTTAAACTAAGTCCTTAATTAAATCAAGTAAAAACTAATTAAATGTAGATTGAAAATTAATCATATCCAAAACTTAAATCAATTAACCAAATTCATTTAAACCCATGTAAACTTAATTAAAACCATAAAAAAACCCAAAAACCAAACCCAAAAACCCTAATTTAAATCACTTAATTAAATTATGAAACCCAAAACATTAAAGTCACAAAAACTTAATTAAATTCACTAAACCTAATCAAAAACCCTAATCATAAAACCTGAACCTCAAAACCATAAAAAACCTAAAACCCAAATCCTTAAAATCTATAACAAAAACCCAAAACCCTAATTAAAATCCAAAAGCCCTAATTATAACCACCTAATTAAATAAAACCAAAAATCCCTAAACCCTAATCACAAAAGCCCTAAAATAATAAACCCAAAAATCCTAATTAAAATCACTTAATTAAACTTAATAAAACCCAAAACTCTAATTAAAATCCAAAAGCTCTAATTAAAATCACTTGATTAAACTTAAAACAATAAAAATCAAAACCTTAATTAAAATCATAAAATCCTAAGAATTAAAACCCAAATATCCCTTTCAATCAGAAACTTAGGCAAACATAAAAAATAATTCTGATGCCCCTTTCACCACCGGCAATAAGCCCGCAAATACCGACACCTTCTCCAATGGCATCCCGTGATCTCCGACGCATATCCTTCCTCCCGCGTGATCTCCGACCAACCCCCTCCAGCTCACACCTATCCAACGGTGCTCATCCATTAGAAGAGAGGGAGATCAATGCCGCTGGAGAGCCCCGTCGGCGTTTAAAATGCCCAACTAATGATAGCAACAGGCGGCTGTCTAAAACCTAGAGGGGACCTCGTTGGCAAATCCAGAAAGACCTTGTGAATCCCAGACCACTAATGACCTCCTCCTCCAATCCTTTGGCAGCCCTAGAAACCAAAGCCACCATCGCCAGAGCGACTGTCTGGAGCATCGTCGACCAGCCTTGTCGGGAGAGACAGTGGCCATCCCTAGGTAATTTTCCCTCCGTTTTAGTTTTGCATTACGTCCCTTTAGGTCTGTAGAGTCCCCCCTAGGCTTTTGGTTGTGTCTCGCTAGAGATATCTCCCCTGCGCATTGTCTCCTCCTCCTCCGGTGGTGGGTTCACCAGTCACCACCACCGGCGAGGCCATTGGCCTTCGAAGATGGGAAGTGGCCCCTAGGGCCTCTCCTCCCTTTTCCTCCTCCTCCTCCCTGAGCCTCCATCGCTCAGGAGAGGTCCCTCTAGCCTCCTGTGGTCAGGAACACCGCCATCGCTCTGTCGACCGTCGACCCTCTGCCGTGGAAGTCTCTAGAAGTCTCCGATCACGCTTACTTCAGGCCACCACCTCAAGTAGACTCACCGCCTAGCCACGGAGCTCCCTACGCAGCCACGCCGTCAATCTCAGACCCCGGAGCACTGCCCTCACCTCCACCATGTCTGTCGCCAGCACGGGAGATGGGTGGAGCCACCCAGACGTCCCCGACCCTCGCCGACGCCTCTGGAAGCTTCCTCGTGCTGCCTTGAAGCTCCTCTGATCCTTGCTGCGCCAAGCCACTGTCCTTGGAAGCGCCATCGTTGCAACCCCATCGTTGGAGAAGAACACCGACAAGGAGGGGATCGACGGCACATTCTAGCCGTCGAGGGCCCGATCGGTGTTAGGGGATCTCTTCCCCATCTTCTCCTCCAGCTCATCCACCCCTTAGATCGCCGATTAGTCGCTGGGAGAGCTCAGATGGACCTCCCAGGCCGTCGCCGCCAACGATCTTCGAATCGTCGGCAGTGGTTGATAGATTTTAGGATTTTTTAATTAAAATTTCCATAGTTTTTAAAACATTAATATTAGATCCTAGGATTTTACCTTTGGCCCCTGTATTTTCCAATTAAAACTGTGTTTCCATTGTTTTACTGTAAATATTGCATGTTTTATCCTGTTTAATCTTAATTCCAATTTCAGTCCTGTAAATGTTTGTTTTATCACACTCAAGCCCCTGGAAACATGTTCTCCTTGCAATTAAGTCTTGAAATTTGTATTATGTCCCCAGAGCTTTTTAAAATGAACATTCTTTGTGAAATTTGCATTCAGATGATTAAAAGACTTTGTAGTCAAATTGAACATCATACAAATTTAATTTTCATCACATTTAAGCTCTGGACTTTTGCATGTGAACCCTTGAATTCATAAAATATAGTTACTAAGTGTTGGAAATTTGCATCCATGCCCTTGGGTTAATTTTAAATTCATTAATTAGGGTTTTAATTGTTTTAATGCACATTTTTGTCTTTTTTTCACTTTTGATCACATGAGTATTTGTAATTTATCACATGAATAAAGTTTTCACCTAAAAATCATGTTTGCAATGTAAAATGATTTCTGATTTCACATTTTAGTCACATTTGCACATTTTATGTAAATTTTACGCATTAAACCCTGAACCCTCAAGAGATTACTAAAATACAATTTACACACATCTCACACCTTAGTGCCACATTTTCTTTTAATTAATGATCTAAACATTAAGATAAAAGTTTTTGAACACACTTTAATCCTGATTTTCCCTTTTTTCGTGAATTTTGCATTCTAGTCTAGGACCTCCTTTAAAATTGCAACTTGTGATTTTCCAACATCCTTTCTTTCTTCAAAATGCCTTCTCACCTTAATTTGTGTGATTTTCTTCTGTTTCTAGTTTTTGTGAAGTTTCCCCATTGGATTTATTGTGAATTTTGCACTTTAGTTCCTATACTTGTCATTTTCCATGTTTACATCATTTTCTCGTATTTAAAATATTCTTTCCATCTTGTTTTCTTGTAAATAACGTTTTCCCAACATTTTGCATACATTAGACCATGCATCATGCACATGCACATATTTATCACATTTAGTCATGTGAAATTACCCAATTACCCTCAAGCTGTCAATTCATGCCCATGCATGTTATTTTTGCACTAAGTCATGCTTAATTCTTGTCCAAATCCTTCCTCAAGTACCTTTTACGTATTTAGGTACATTTTCATGCATTTTGCATAGTTTTCATTACATTTGCATATCACTTCATCCATTTTGAGTAAAGCCTGCATTCCATGTAATTTTCGTGGATTTTTCCCAATTCATTTTTGAATTCTTTCACTTAACATTCAATTTGATTCCCTTTATTCTGAATTTTTGGATTTTTGTGATTTGATTTGGATTTCATTGCCCGAGGGCATACATTAATTGACCTAAAGGCCTACATTGGCCCAATTGCAGATTTTTTTCCTTTTGTTGATTTTTATGATATTTTCCCTGATTCCGATTATTTGGGTTGACCCCATTTTTGACTCTTTTGATATCAGTATGGTTTCCTGAATCATTCTCTCCAAAAATGTTGTCATTTTATGTGATTTTCTTCATATGTCACCAATTTGCCATTTAGTATGGACTTCCTTACAATTTTCCCGTTTTGATTTCCATGACACTTTCCTTAAGTCGGATGATTTGGGTTGATCCCATTTTTAATTCTCTTGGTGTTGATTTGATTTTTCGGATCATTTTCATCTAAAACATCGTCATTTTAATGTGATCTTCTTCGCCGTTTCGTGTTTCGTATCCCGTCATTTCGTGTGGGTTTCTTTGCAGTTTTCGCATACATCTTACACATCCATCTGGTTATGACTTGGCATTCATATTAGCATTGGAGCACAATCTAGGCTTCGCAAGCATTCATTTACATTCATCCTTTAGCAAGCGAATCAAACTAGAAAGACTGAGTTTCTCGGGCGCACGGGGGTGCCTAATACCTTCCCCGTGCGTAACAGGAATCCTTATCCATTCTCTGGTTTGTAGACATTTGGCCTTTTCATTTGCGTCACATGTATTCATCCCTTTTGTGGTTTGTTTGTGGTTTTTCTCGTCTTCCCTTTAAAAGACTAGGTGGCGACTCCGATTTTCGTTTTATCTTATCTTGTGCCTTTGCCTTTTGTCATGGCTATGGCTGTTGGATCCTTAGGCTTCACTAGAGGAGGTGAATAGTGAATAGTGAATAGCATGATATTTTACAAATTAAATATTTATACTTTAATCACAATCAAATAGGACAATGATTTGAAAAGTGAGCTAATTCATGCAAAGAAGGAGATGAGAGGTAATGAAAAAATACAGAAAATTTTATAGTGGTTCGGCCCAAACCCTGGCCTAATCCATTCTTCGAGACACCCTCGAGAGTTCCCTTTAACTACTTAAAGTAAACACTTACTTGAGAGGCAAACTCTTGCCTACACCCGCAAACCGCGAAACAATTACAATGATTGCTTGATTACACAACCTTGAATCTTTCCTGCAAGTGCCAATTTCTTGATAAGCTCTTTGAATCAGTGGACTTGGGAGAAAAATGACTAAGAATGTGAATGGAGCTTCTAAGCAAGGGCCGTATCATGAGGGGAAAGGGATTAGTAGTGCTTGATGATCTTAAGGGGTGATTAGGAGACCTTTTTATAGGTTTAAGGAGGAAAAATATTGTGTGTATCGGCTAGCTAGTACAATGGCTAGTAACGACTAGTTACTTCGGAAGACTAGTCATGTTTCGGAGAGCCGTTTTTCTTTGCAGTAGTGCTTCTCACGGGTAATTTGGTATGCCAAAATAACTTCGGTATACCGAAATCTTTTGATTCAGAATGTCGAAAGTTTCCGGTGTGTCGTTTTGATCTCTGCTTCTATCCTTTGCTTTTTGTATTTCGGTGTGCTGTGTCATGTATCAATTTTTTCTGATTCGGTATGCTGAATTTGTTCGAAGTATTGATTTTCATCTTACAATTACAGAAGTTCTCAAACCATTTTTTCTCATACAGTATACCAATATTTTTCGTATGCCGTTTTTACACCCTTTTTGAATCAATAATAAGTACAACAAAACTTTACACTTTATTACAAGATTATCATAGAATTCCTTTTTGCTTTCTTCATCTCCGCCACTGTGATGATTCACCTGTGCTTTTTGATATAACAATAATTCTCAAACTATTTCATTAGATTACTTTTGTCATCATCATAAATTACTCTTTTATTCCAACAATCTCCCCCTTTTTGATGATGACAAAACATATTTAAATGATCCCCCTATCAATATGCATGGATAAAATCTAACTGTTTGCATAAAAATTTATTTCTAGATAATATGCCTTAATACATATGTGAAATATGTAATTATGAATATTATGTCTTTTCATTGCCTTGTATAATATGCCTTTTCATCATGATATGCCTTTTAACATGCTTTTAACATGCATTTTATAATTATGTATTGTCTCCCCCTTTTTGTCATAATCAAAAGGAATCAACTACCCCTGACACAAGTTCACAAGAATCAAACAAAAATCTAACATAGATTATAAGGGGATGACTTTGGTAATATCAAATGCAATAAAGCACGAGCAAGTAGGAGTAGTCATTAAGAAGTCCAAAATAGATTATGTATCAATGTTGATACATATCATAGAACTACAACGAACAAAAACAAAGAAAGTCCTTGCAATCACTCGGGAGGTGAGTCTTTATGAATGTAATTTTGTATATCAGCATGGTATTCTTCAAGTTGCTCCTGATAGGCCTCTAACTTGGAGTGAGTGATTTTGGTTGTTTCTTCAAGTCGTGACAGGATGAGTTCCATTTGCGCTCGATTTTCCTCATGCTGCTGTTGTTGACGAATTTTTAATTCGTTGATTTGTTGTTGTAGGATGTCAACCTTTTTGGCAATCAAGTCATCTTCTTCTTCAGAACTTTCAGAGTCTTTCTCAACTTGTGGAGCACTAGAAGATGAGGGATAGGAACTTTTTGTCGCCTTTGACCTATCAATTGCTTGTTCCATTTTTTCTATGGCTGAGGTTCCTAAGGGTTTATTTTTGATAACCATCCTAGATTCATTTTCAAAAGGAACATCAAAGTGCTCAAAGAGATAGGTAAGGATCGAACCAAAAAATAACTTGGTTTTAACATGAGTCTTGCAATGAACTATAACTCTAGAGTCTAGCCCAATTGACTTGTATTTTCTTGGTAATTGCATATACAACTTTACAAGTAAGTTCACTTAATTCATCAAAATGTCCTTTCTTTTGGACAATATTAGCTACTATGATATATGCAATGATCCTAGATTGTTTGGTAAGTTGGTTGATTTTAGTCGGTTTGAAGGTGCTCCTAGGGTTTAGGAAAATGGCTTTGTTAATATCGGAATAGGACCAATTAAGTTCATAGATTGAGAGTGAGATATCTACCACAAATGAAGGAATCTTGAGTAACTAACCTATGAGTACATCATCAAAGGATATATCGATGCCAACTAAATAGGTTTGTATATGGTCATGAGAAATAGTCATATTGGCATGAAACTCAAAGATCAGTTAGGGGTAATAAAATCTATCACCTATGGATCCTAGAAATGGAACAAGCATTTGAAAAAAGAAAGGAGACTCAATGGAGCCAAGTTTTGGAAAAATTACCCTTCGCCCTATTAAGACTTCTCTATTTGCAAATCTTTCTTGGTGTGCCCGTTGAGCCTCTTCATTTGCAAATCGGAAGGATTGATCACTGGAGGGAGGCGGAGAATCAGGAATCTCGGCTTGCTTGCACTTTAGACGGGAGGCCATTTGTTTCCTTCGAGCCATGGCTATGCACTTGAGATTCAATGGAGAGTGGAGGAAAAGAGTGGGGAAGGCTTGATCGGTGGCTTGAGGGTTTTGGGTAGTGGTTTCGGAGTGCCGTCGGTGGAAGTGAATGTGGGAGAAGTGAAAGTGAAAAGTAAAAATCTAGGGTTAGAATGTTTGACGTGCAGAAATCGGTATACCGAAATACAATCGGTATGCCGAAATAGGACATTAAAAATATTTGACACAGGGGATTCGATAGACCGATGAAAAATGGCATATTGAAAAACAAATTTCTAAAAAATCTGATAGAAATATCGGTAGACCGAAATTTTTTGGTGTACCAAAATAGGAATTTTCGATCATCCAAGATATAATTGGAAGTCATTAAAAAAATCTTAGAGAAATTCGGTGTTCCGATAAAAATCGGTAGACCGATATAGAGAAATTCGACATACCAAATATTTTCGGTGTATCGAAAATATTATTTTCACAATGATTTATATTATATCTGATAGTTTACAAATACCTAAATCTCTTCTAATCTTAATTGAGAATTCTAATTTTAAATTCTAATTTTAAGAACATTATCTCTTAGGAAATGATGCCTAATTTCAATATGTTTAGTTTGTGAATGATGTACAGGATTTTTAGATAGATTGATGGCACTTGCATTATCATAGTGTATTGAAGTTATTGATAAATTTAAACCAAAATCTTTTAATGATTCTTTCATCCAAAGAATTTGTGCACAACAACATTCAACTGCAATGTACTCAGCCTTGGTTGTTGAGAGTGCTACACTATTTTGTTTCTTACTAAACCAAGAGACCAAGGATTGTCCCAAAAATTGACATGTTCCACTTGTACTCTTCCTATCAGTCTTACACCTAGCATAGTCAGCATCGCTATACCATACTAGGTCCAAGCTAGTCTTGCTAGGGTAGAATGACCCATATCTTATAGATCCTCATAGATATCTTAGTATTCTCTTAACCGCGATTAAATGTGATTCCATAGGAGAGGCTTGAAATCTGGCACATAGACATACACTAAACATAATGTCTGGCCAACTAGTAGTTAAGTACAATAAGGATCCTATCATTCTCCTATACAATTTTTGGTTCACGTTTTGTCCAGATTCATCTTTTTCTAATCTTGTGGATGTGCTCATAGGGGTTTTAGCTATTTTGCTATTCTCCATCCCAAATTTCTTTAATAATTTATTGGTATATTTTTCTTGATTTATAAATATTCCTTCTTTAGTTTGTTTTATTTGAAGCCCTAGAAAGAATGATAATTCCCCCATCATACTCATCTCAAATTCTTTTTGCATGATCGTTGAAAATTCATTACATAATTTCTCATTTGTAGATCCAAAAATAATGTCATCTACATAAATCTAGACTATTAATAGATCCTTTTCTACTTGCTGTGTGAATAAGGTCGTGTCTATTGCACTAATTGTAAAATTATTATCAGTTAGGTATTTTCTTAGTCTTTAGTACCAAGCCCTTGATGCTTGTTTTAATCCATAAAGTGCCTTATTCAACCTATAAACATGATCCGGATAGGTCTCATTTTCAAATCCCATAGGTTGCTTAACATAGACCTCTTCTTCCACAAATCCATTTAAGAATGCACTCTTGACATCCATTTGAAATAACTTAAAACCTACATGGCTAGCATAAGCTAAAAGCATCCTAATTGATTCTAATTTAGCCACAGGAGCATATGTTTCATCAAAGTTTATTTCTTCTTCCTGATTGTATCCTTATGCTACTAATCTAGCCTTATTTCTAACTATGTTTCCTAATTCATCTAATTTGTTTCTAAATACCCATTTAGTTCCAATTATTTGGTGATTTTCTGGTTTTGGAACTAATTCTCATACATTGTTTCTTTCAAATTGATTTAATTCCTCATGCATGGCATTAATCTAAAATTCATCACTACAAGCATCATTTACATTTTTTGGTTCAATAGATGATACAAAGGCATAAGTTGTACAATAGTGTAACACCCCAGTGCTACACAACAATACAAGAACTACCCAAGAGTAGCTAAAAGAATCTAAATGACAGAATTAAATAAATAAAGCTAATCACTCAGACCTGTGTGCAGTAAAAGTGGCTCGAAAAGATGCACCAGACTAGACTGCTCTTACTCCTGAGCACCTAAAACAAAAGGAGACAAAGAAAACACGTGTGAGTGACAGGAATGTCACCCCGTACGTACCCCAAAACAGTGATAAAACCCACGAAAACATTTGCCAGAAAACTACCATCACCAAAACCACACATTCGATTAGAAAGACTTTGAAAACAATGCCATTTCAAACTTTCTTTTTCCTTTCTTTCAAAACCTCATGCTCGTTGATAAACCTTTATACTCAACACAGGAGAAGCAAATCATTTCATCTAGTTTCCTAGTCCAAAATATCATTTTAAACCATTAGCACAATTTATCACAAATTCAGGCTAGGAACTAGTTCAATACACAAATCCACACTTTTCCATTTCAAAACTGGTCGCATCACCTTGGCCACAAGCAGCTGGTGAGGATTCCATGTCACCACACCCACACTACAGTGCCGCGGTGAACCACCCCGGTCGTAGTCTCAAAATGTACCCTCACTGGTACAACCATGAAGTGCATCCTCGGAACGCCCTGGTGCCCGAGCACCTGGTGACTCTAACCCCAGACCCGTCCAACACCAGTACTGAGGGTAGTCTGGGTCTCCTGTACCCTGGGTCCTACACTACCACCACAGTGTCGAGGCTCCTACCTCGGACCGCAAACTCGGCAACCACAACCAAGGACACGTCCCCGACATCTTTAGAGGTCTCACTATCTCATCGGCAAGTCCTGGTTTCATTGTGGTTCCTACAATTTCCATTAATCTCTACAAAACCATATGCAATTTCTCTTTTCAAAACATTTGTCAAAACCAGTGTTTCGCTCATAAACTCTTTGTAAATCACACGCATTATGCATCATATTATCATCTGAGGTTTCCAGCCCACACATCAATCATGGTCATTATTGTAGGATCGAATAGCTCCTCTAGAGGGGGGGGTGAATAGAGGATTAACACTTTTTATTTACTTATATGAGTTTTTACAGGTTAATGAAAAATTGCATGTAAGGAGATTATTTAATACACATAAACAGCTTAACTACTTAAGCAATCAATATAACATACAGGAAGAAGATGAGAGCAATTGATGTAGACAGGCAATTTATAGTGGTTCGACAACCCAACCTAGTCCACTCCTCAAGACCCTCTTGAGATTTTTCCCTTATTTAACATAAAATAAGAACTTACTTGTTGGCTATACCACCAACGCTGTTTGCTCTTCCCACTTCTCAATTCCC
>JAMKQA010003701.1:0-18836 GCA_024699735.1 Posidonia australis
TGTTTGTGTAAAAATAGTACATTACAAGTTTAGAAAAGCTTTGTTTTATTGTTTTCGTGGTATTTTTTTAAACGTTTGTGGAACTGTGGATGTTTATTTTAATATTTTTGCTATTTATGATGTAATTGGTTACGTCAATGGCTCGTCAGTTGTGGGTAGAACGGTCTTTGCTCGTCTGTATGAGTAGGACGCAAGGAAGGGAAGCGGTGTGGACATTTTTAGGTGGAGTACGAAATGACGAGATGGGGCATGGCACTTCACCAAAATCACAACTCAGATTCGTCAGAGGTCTTTTTTTTTTTTTTTGGATAACGAACGGCTACCTACAGTTGAGCTTTAAAGTTTGACATTGTTCCCTTCATTTTTTTTCAATTAAAAAAAAAGTCTCTCACGAAGAAACTTCACGACGAAGTAGCTGCAGACGTGCATTTTAAGTTAATCTATTTTCCTGATGGCAGGGAGAAATTGCAATTTCCGGAGAGTTTATTAGTTTTTTTTTAATGAGAAAACTCAAGAAACACCATCAACTGTAAGCAATCTCATGTCAATTCCTCGAGGCGAGATGCGAGTAATCTTTCTTCAACCCTACAAAAATCAGAACTTACGCCTAAATAGAAATCTATGCAATCTACAGATAACTGCAGGAGAGTTTATTAGTTGGCTCCGTTAAACCAACCTAACAGAAGAAAGGAAAGGTAATCTCATGGAGACAGTAATTTAACATTTATCGGTACTTGTCTTGTGCATTGCATGATTGAAAATGTTGGCCTTCGATGTTTGTCACCAATTGACTTATGACATCTACAGACAACACGTCACAAAAATTGAATTGGATTAATATTGGATTTAAATAAAATATTTTTATCACCATTTGAATTCGTCTCGTGTAAATCTATTAATTTCTTACATGACATTATAATACGATATTACCGTATCTACTTTTAGTCTGATTCTGTCTGCCTACCAGACATGTTAGTAAATGGAATGTTTCTGTCAATAAGATAAAAAAAAAATCCAATAAATACATGATAGATATACGTTATATAATCGTACATGTAATACACAACTATCCATTTAATATATGTTAAGTATACTCTATTATTATAATAATTATTTAACATCATTTTAATAGAGTTAACCTTATAATACTAATCATGGTTATTTGCTTCTTACTTTAGATTTAGCCATTTAAGATAAGATTCCTTGTGATTTGAAGTGTGCGTGTGTTCCTCACGAATTAACACTTTTGTCATGCATTATTATTATTTTCACGTGAAGACGTGTATTAAACGTATAATTATGTAATAAATGTGTAAACATACATTCATATTAATCAAATTGTTGTTGTATCAAGACGACATAATAAATTTAAACATATACTTAACACATCGTTTTATGTAAATACAACAACAATCAATTTACATTTGAATTTAATATTTAATACATGACAACCAAATAAGTTATATTTAGATTTGACATATATATATAATATACGCATTTATATACGACACAATCCGATTGACAAGTTTAATCTCATGCATTGAAAATTTTTCTTTCCACATTGACAATGCAATTTAATTGCAAAATAAATAAATCAACTAACATCAATGCCAATTATCATCTAAAAAGCTCACTTGTTTTTAAAAAAAGAATGAATTTTTGGGCAAGGATGCTGTAAAAAAATACACATACAAGGACATCAATTAGTAGGCTGCTCGAAGCAACTAACACAAGTACGCAATATTATTGCTTAAAGATTATTTATGTTGCATTTGTGACGCAACAGAGAATATTCATATCTCCAGCCAGAAAACTTTGGCAAGTAACAGATAAAATGATTCAACAAACAGAAGATGATACATACATTTTCCATCTTTATAAAGAATCAGAAGCCCACCATTCGTATGTAAAGCTTAGCCAACCAGTAGCTTGTTTTCATCCAGGAAGGAATATGTGGGAACTTCGAGATTATATGGAGCTGGACCCTTCCTAATCCTGCCAGAAATGTCATAGTGTGACCCATGGCATGGGCAAAACCAGCCCCCAAAATCTCCAGCATTAGGTAGCGGAATGCAACCCAGATGAGTACAGACCCCTACAACAACGAGCCACTCTGGATTCTTAACCCTGACCGTGTCTTCCTGGGGATCACGAAGAGATGCCAAATCAACACTGTTTGCCAACTGCACGTCTTCATCAGTGCGATGCCTGATGAAGACTGGCTTTCCACGCCACTTGACCGTCACTGTTGTTCCAGGCTCAATGCTGGAGAGATCAACTTCCAAAGAAGCCAGCGCAAGGACATCCTTGCTAGCAGACATGCTCAATACAAATTTGAGAACTAGCAGACGCAACAATGATGCATAAACAAACCTTCCACCAGTCAAAACAAAGTATGCAAATGCCCGCTTGCTTGGATCACCAGGAGGGTATCGTTCATGGTTGTGGTCATCATAGACAATTTTTGAGCTTGGATTCTTTACAGCTGCAACTGTGGCAGGGAGATCAGCCAACCCAATGTCACGCTGTCTAGGGACAAGAGATTCAGTAGCAAATCCTGCAAACAAGGTTTCACAAGTCTAGTTATCAACCCTTTGAAATACATAACATGTATCAAAGTATTAGGAAAAGACATCCATTGGCCTTGCAAGAGATTTGAATCTGGCAAGCACAATTTATGAAGTAAAAGAGGCACAAGAAATATGTCGTTTCTACTGTCCTTGCACTTTATTTACAGTCTGCAAAATCATGTGAATTTCTCACTAGAGAAACACCTTCAAGTGCAACATAGACTAGGTTGCATGGCCACAAGACACAGATACAATAAGATATTATGTAGTTAATTGTTTTAAATGAAGGAATTCCTAAGATTGTAAACATGTCATTAACCAGCATGAGTAAATCAGACAAAACACTTAACGTGCTTACAGGTTAAAACAAGAAGAAGAAGAAGAAGAAGGACAACAACAACAACAAGAGGCAAACCCAGGGCATGGAGATGTTGTTTCCACTGTGGTCCTTTCACTATCCAGACCCATGACAATGGAGCAATGGGAAACCTTACCATCGCTTAAAGTTGGTTAAACTAGCACATAACCAACTAACATTGTCCTTCCGAGGAAGTATGTAGTTTGAAAAGTACAGTATTATGTGAAGGTTGTCAAATCAGCAAATACAAATACTGCATAGAAACTTGCAGCATTTTGACCGTTAATGACAAAACCTCTAGTGTTAATAAAGAACAGGTTTTATGAGGCACAGCCAAGGTACCATGGCGACAAAGTCATCTCATCAAGAATTGTGATTAGAAAGCACAAGAATCCTTATCCATTTATAGTTGAATGTGATATTTCCATCTGGATGGTAGAAAGAAGTAGCACCTCTTCCAAAGAAGATTTGTTTCAGGTTTTAGTGAGATGACTATCACATTATACTAGTCAACACTTGCATGTACAACAATGCCCCTAAACATCATGGCTTAAATTCCTATTCATGCCATGAATTATGTTGTCCTTTGAATTTATTGTCTCTCTAGCTCCTTTGCTTTAGACTGAGAGAAAAAGAGCTTAATGAAATACCAATCAATAATTGATTTGCTCTGGGTATTGCTGGCTTGACCATTTGATTAAGATCAACCATGATATAAAGTGAACGGGATGATGATTCAAGGTATCATCCCCAAATTAATCTATATGAAATGCCAAGGTTGGTTAAAATCATGAGAAATTGATTTTGGAATAACTACTTATAAATGTACATCGGCATGTAATATACAATCTAAACGACATGTCAAGGTTGGTAATTCAAGATGACACATCTAAACATGATGTGAAGAGTGTGTTACATAACTTTTAGTTTTTTGATATATCCAACTGAATCAAAGAAAATGAACAAATAGATGAACAAGATTATGATCGAGAAAATAAATACTACATTTCACAAAATTAGTTCTCTCACTGACATTATCTCGAACATCACGACAATCCGAAAGATGTCAGAAAGAGGTAGGCAGACTTGGTTCTGCTGACAGCTACTGTACCAAATTCAAGATCTGAGCAATAAGGCAGAATACTGAAAATCTGCCCCTCTATTTATGTTAAGTTAATAGACCTTCAAGCACATGGTTGTGATAGCTTTACGATAAGAACTGCCAAGCACGTCCCTTGCATCAAATCAATAGTGAGCATCGAAGCCTAACGTATGATGACTAAGTGTTGATTATTGGCCTGACCAACAAAAAATGGCTAAGAGACAGGGGTTGGGAAGACACACTTTACATAAAACTACCAAAAATCCCGACAAGAGCAAGCTCCGCTTTCAAATCGATGAAAACGGACACGATCCCTTATGATAATAACACGGGAAAGCACATTTGAAACCATTTTCAGCCAAGAATGGCAATCTGTACATGTCCGAAGGTTCTTCGACACCCTGATTTCCTTTAAAGGACTTGTCTTGAGGACTGCATATGAAACAGCCAACTTCTCACTGTGACAACTCAAATTTGCCTCTTTCTCTTCATCTAAAACATCCATCACCACCAATCCTATCTTTGGCACAAAGCCACTTGCCTTAGCCCTCTCCATCAGCCCACTCAACACTTGATATATATCCTCAGATTCAGGATGAGATCGTCCTCCTGCCTTAAATTCATGAATTTCCCCTCCAATCTCCACCCAACTTAGTCCATTCTCCTTTCTAATCTTTTTTTCCTTCATCACCTCCCAAAGCCTCTGGGCACTGTGCCATCTACTTGCTAAGGAGTAGATATTGGAGAGCAAAACATAATCTCCACTGTCATGACTACTCATCTCTTCTATGGAAATTTCCCCTAGTTTAGGTTGTTGGTAAGTTCGGCAAGCACTCAAAAGTGTCCTCCACATAACAACATCTGGTTCCATGGGCATTGCTTTTATCGTTGCATAAGCTTCTTGCAAGTGTCCAGATCGAGCCAAGAGATCCACCAGTGAACCATAATGCTCAATCAATGGCTTTATAGAGTACCGCTGTTGCATTACATCAAAATAGTGACGTCCTTCTCGAACCAAGCCACAATGACTACATGCTGTTAAAAGACTAACAAAAGTGACTTGGTCTGGAATTATCTGTTCCTTTTCCATTCTTGAGAACAACTCCAATGCATCAAAACCAAGCCCGTGGATTGCAAGCCCTGAGAGTATTGAGTTCCAGATAGACACATCCTCCTTTGGAACACTTTCGAAGATTTTCTTACCCACTTCAAGCCTTCCACATTTTGAGTACATGTCAACCAAAGCAGCATTCAGTATATAGTTCATTTCAACTCCCTTCTCCAACATCAAGGTATGTGACCACTCACCATGACTGAGAGCACCAACACGAGAACATGCAGAGAGAACTGCGGAAAATGTGAACCCATCTGGTTCAAATCCCATCTGAAGCAACTGCTGGAAGAAGCCAATGGCCTCCATCGGTCGTGAGCTCCTAACACATCCAGCAATCATCGAATTCCATGTGACCAAGTCTCTAGCAGGCATTTGATTGAATACAACATTGGCCTTGTCAAATTCTCCTATCCTCAAATAACCTGAAATCATCAGATTTGCAAGGACTGGATCCCTAAATGGCTCCTGCATTCCGTCAAACATCTTCTGGGCTTCATGGAGGTTATTGTGATTCAAATACAGACAAAACAGAGAATTCGCAACACCATCATGGGCTTCAAAACCACTTCTTATAATTCTAGCATGGGCAGTCATGGCAGCTCTCATATCTGACGACAACCTGCATGCTTCTAGAACAAGAGCTAGGGTGCGGTGATCAGGTCTGAACGTTCCAGAGACAACAAAGGTTCTGAAATCGAGCAAAGCCTTTTGTGGGGAACCCTTTTCTATGGAAGCTCGGATGATTGAGTTACAGAAAGGCCATGGGCTCTCCCTGGCACTGAGGCTAATGAACATAGAAGAAAAGAAAAATGCACGACAAGAAGATCTGAGATGGGCAACAATTGAAGGATTCATTATTTGAAACGTAATTCTAGACGGCCAACACTCAAAACTTGTGGTGTTTTTTCCTTCTAATTTTTCTATCAATAAAACGACAGGTGGCAGGGGAGATTTAGATCTGGATACAATCGTAGTGATAGGAAAATCATTTCTGCATCCTCATTCTGAAACACAGAAAAAAAATAAATGGGCAGTTAAATGGTAGCTCCTCCAACTAAAAGCTTCCATAAATCTACACACGAAGAATCAATTGTATATAGAAAAAAAAAAATCAAAAAAAATGGCATACACTTTTTGTAACACAATAGGCAAAAATAATACAAGTCGATGTATACTGGATGCATAAAATCATAATCTCAATTGAGGAGGACCAAATAGTCACAAGAAGGAAGATCGAAGAATTCCTTACCCCTTGCAGTTTCGAGAAAAGCCGATCGACCAGCAAATTCATAGCCACAGGAAGAAGAGAACGGCCTGGATTCGACGGCGCTGGTCTCCTCACGAACCGGATTCCTGGTGAAGAAGAAAGCAGCAGTGGCAGGACTCTGCCTCTGAAAGAGCGAAGCACTCCTCCTTCCCGCAATCCTCAGCATCTCGCACCTCCTCCCTCCAAGGGCTTCCTTTCGCAAGAAGGCGCAGGAAACGGAAAAAGAACTATAAATTATATTTAATTTACATGTGAAACGAACGGTCATACATGTTTTCCCTATTTCAAAAAAAAATAATTGTATCTTAAATTATATTTAATTATTATTTTACTATCGTGAACTATAAATTAATTTAATTTACTATTCTCTAGCTTCCAATGTTTCGATTCCTCCGCTCTCCACCTCTCTTCTCTTCCTCTGCTCGTTGAAAAAACACAATTGGTTTTATTCTTCTTTTTCTTTCTCTTCCTTCGCTCGTTGAAAGGCACGATCGATCATCTTCTACTTCTTCTTTTATCCACTCAAAACATCGTTAGTCTTCTTTCTCTTCCTATTTCTCTTCCATTCCACTCGTTGAATCATGAGTTTCTCAAACTCTACCTTTGATTCTTGACAAATACCATCCATTTCTCACCGAAAAAGTTCTGCTTCTTTATTACTACTGCGATTTGAAGTTATCAATGGTAACGTCATGGACATCTTCAAGAATCCCGTATGGAGAATCTCATACGAATATTCCACAATTGTAAAAGATTTCAACAAAATGCATGTAGATTCTTTGAATAGGTGGATTCTCTACTCACGGTATTAAGGTCATCAACATCTTCTTAGAGAATATTATCATTCTTGAAGATGAAGCTATATTTTCAAATGTCACCTCCAAAACACAAAATCCCACTATGATCATGCAATACACATTGTTCATTATGTTTGTTGGGAAAATGAAGTTATTTATAATTGGATTAATTGTTAGTATTGTTTTGTATATCATCTTTATACTTTTCAAATGAATGAAAGCATTTTGTGTTCAGTCATACATGTTTATGAAAATGCCATTATCTTGATATGGTATAAGGAAGATGGTAAAGTATTGATGTCTTAAAGGTGTTTGAGAATATGTCCTTAAGAAAGAATAACTTAGATCAAGTATTTGTTTTGCTGCTTAAATTAATTAAGAATCATTTTGTGTTATAGCAAGAGAAGTATCTGTTTGCTACAAGAGAAGTATTAAAAATGCTTTAATCAAGTATTTAGAAATCATGTCTTATTTTGCTGCTTTCTTCCTTAAATCACAGTTTCAAAAAACACAATGTGCATTCATCAGCTTAATAGGAAAACAAGTCCGAAAAATGCATAGAATAAACACAATAGTATTTGAAATGATGATATTCAGCAACTAGGGCAATAAACACAATAGTATTCGCAATAAGTTCTTTAAATTTCAGAAAAAGTGATAGTATTTCATGAACAAGCAACTAAAATAACATAATAGTAGGAATAAACACAATAGTACAATAATTTCAGCAACATGATAATTGAAATAAACACAATAACAAGCAAATTGCATTGACGGGCCTTGATGAAACACAATAGTATAATAACTAAAACAAGCAACTACATGCATAAGTATGTCTGGAACATAATACTACAATTTGTTCCTTGATAAAATACATTAATACAATTTCTGGAGCATAAGCTTGAGATGATAAGAAAAGAAAAAATACAACAAACTTGACAGAAAGTTCTTCAATTTCCCTAAGATGATAAGAAAAGAACAAATGCATAAGTATAGGAAAAGTAACATAGAAAAATTAATATAGCAGTAATATAAAAGAAATCCAAAACAATAAAGGCATTATAAACCTAGAATCTAAAAGAATTATAAACCTAGAATAGATACTAGAAGCAATTGTATGAAATCAGTATAAAACTAGATTAGAGCCTTGAGACAAATTGGATCCATTCAATTTAATTTAATGTACTTTAGAAGTCTATAATGAGATCGAGTCAATGCTCATTACTGAGATATACTTAAATGTGCAAAAATAATTTTTTTATAGGAAAAACACATTCTTTGAATGCATTAATGTAATAACATAGTGATCTTGAGTCGATGGATAATATCCTTTTACTTGGATCAAGAATTAATTCTATGGATATATTTGACCACCAAATGGACTTATCCTGTGTTACTTAAATAAAGGATTATAAATCAAAACAATAAAGAAATTATAAAATGGCCACAACTTTCTTTCTCTAGACTATTAAAAGTTCCAGAACAATAAAGGGATTATAAACCTAGAATAAATATTACCACTTAAAAAATAAATGTCCAGGCCAATCATTGGTATCCACAATATAAAAACTCTTATAATCATTGGTATCCACATCATAAAACTAAAAATATTATAAACTTTACGTGGAAAGAAAGCTTCTAGAAACATGCTTAACTTAGAATTAAATTATGTTTTAATCATTCTAATTCACTACATCAAGAATCTAAGTATATATGATATCATATCATTTCAATGTATCTAAGCATACCTCTTAACCACATGAATCTTGTGTTGAGCAAGGCCTTCTTGGTGCAATTTTAAATCTTTCCCTAGTAGACTTTGGCATAATGAAGCTTGAGTTACTTTTTGAATGTCCTAACACCTTTTGTCCCTCCACTGAGACAATCTCTACACCCTTTGCCTGGGTTACTTGTGAAGCTCTTGTTGTTCTAGAATGTGGTATTGTTGAATGTGGTATTGTAGAATATGATAATGCTACACTTGATGAGGTTATTGCATTTTATGAAGCTATTTTCTCAGTCCTCACCCCTCGTTGAATGGGGTCTTCTTCCTTTCATTTACAAATCTTAAAATTATGACCATAGTGATTGCATTTTGAGCATATCATCATTGACTTTAATCTCCTCATCTTATTTGATTGATGCTTCTCGTCATTCGACTTATCTCTCCTTTTCTTTGGTCTTTTCGATTGTGTCTTGATGAAAGGTAGCAGCACTTGCTCAAACTCGATGTTAGACCACTAACTTATATTAGGCACAAGAAGTACCAAGTGCTCATACACATTTTTGTTTGTGTTGATGTGATAATATTCATTGACATAGTCCTCAATATCATGCTTCATATAGAGTATTGATGCAACTGCAAGCAAATAACATGTAAATAGTAAATATTAGTCTACATGTAAACCCAATGTATTGCTAAATATAGAGTATATCAATACCAAAAAATTAAATCCAATTTATTAACCTACATATGTATCTAGGATGTTGATGTGTTTGTTTTAATTAATTGCAAGTGTATGGCGTCCAGAGTAGTACGTCGTCAAATACGGATCGATCCTACAGAGAAAAGTATTTAAGAAACAAAGATTTATTATCGATTATTGAAAAAAAGAATTGAGAGAATTGATAATGGATTATATCTAAAGTTAATTAAAAGGAAGGAATCACAAAGAGACTATCAATAATAAAAACACATCTAAGGTTTATATTCATTAGATCATAGTGGATCATGTAAATATCTAACTCATCTCATCTTTAACAACAAGTTCTAATTATCAAGGATTATTATTAAATAAGAATAATGCATGAAGGTGAAATACCTATTATACAATATCAAGATCTAACATGTCGATAACGAGAATAAATTATAAAGAAACATGATTCTATAATGATCTATCAAGATGCATACTAGCATAATATACCAAGATAAAAAGATATATGCAACGTTTCTTATTTTTAAACAATAATCATTAAGTATAGATCATGAGAATACGTGATTAACAATGATCTATCGAAATATAATTGTAAAAGTAGATAATAAGAAAGACGCAATCATCATGAATCATAGAAGATGATATGAGATTAAATATTACAATCATATCCTATATCTAACTTCAAGAATCCTAAATTAAAGAGAGATTTAGCCTAGCATGATAACATAAAATATTAAAATAAAAGAGGAAGAAGGAAAAATAGAAGACATAATTAAAAATGACTTTTTATTGAAAGGAACCTGAGATTACACCGATGATCTTCTAGATGTCTCCAAAATACAAGAAGAGAAGAGTCTTAAACTTATATGAGAGCTCTCATAAATCTACACAAGGAATCCTTTTATAGGCTTATAAGGACTTGCTTACGTCAAAGATAAATTCAAATACAAAATTTAATCTTGAATTTTGAGTACAATATATTTATGAGTGAGAATTTTATTCAAAGAATACTAAGCCAAAAGTATCTGGTGCGGGTGCCTGGGAGGTGTTAGATCTGCATCTAGACGCCTAGGAGGCGTCCATGTTGTCCAAGATCTTCATTGACTTTTTCCACAGGTTGATTGATATTTTACTAGTATTTAGGCACATGAAAAATATGTGCTTGACCTCCTGACGTAGCTCTAGAATTTTTCATACAAAAATTTCTTTTTTCCTAACAAAATTATTCTTTCCCCATTATTTTTCGTAGATTTTTTCTAAGTTCTACAAAATTTGCACAAAACACCTCGAGTAATATTATTTATATATATAATAGACAAATATAGGAATAAAATATGTATGAATTATGAGTTAATCAGATGCCTATGAAGTTCCACTTTCTACATCCACAAGTTCACTATTGCAAATCAACCTGAAATGTTTTACATACATAATCAATTTCAAACTTAAAGTCCTCAACATAGTAGATGTCACACTTCCTTAAATCATATATATATTTTCCAATCCATCAGCAATATTGACACATAATAATGAATTTGTATCAATATTTTTTCTTTCTTGATTTTTCCTCATCAATAATCTCCTGAGAAGTTCAAATAAACTGATTATTGGCTTCCTTCGAGCTCTTCTTCTATAGTTCTATTCCAACTCTCACTATTGTTATGTTCAACATTATCACACTTGGATTTTGTGTTAAATGCATGTCTAGTCCAATAATAATATGAAATACTATCAAAGAATCGAAACACATCTTCACCATTTTGCTTGATACTTCTTAAGTAAGTCAATCTCTCATGAAAAGAAGTCTCATTATAAGCCTATGCTGCAGTCCAAAATTCATCTTTGTATATCTTTCCTTTAAATTTATCTTTGAAATTTGTATGCAAACAACGTAAACAATATCTATAACCCATACCATTAACCAAGTAATTGATTACTTGAAGAAAGTCCTGAAAGACAACATTAATGTATTATGTAAATAATTAAACAAAGAATAAAGCTGAAAACCAAGAATGGGTTAAAATATGTTACCTTTTATCTGTCGGACATGAACGTCCATCCTACATTTGGTATACTCAAGGCCTCTATAACATTAGTTAGAAACTATACTCAACTATGCTTATTTTCAACTTCCGCAACTTCCGCAACAACAACACAATAGCACAAACAGGAAACTGCTGATTGTTGGCATCCACGACAATCACACTCGAAAGAATACTTTTGTATGGGCCATATAAATGGCAACCGTCAAGACTCAAAAAGGATCTACCATGTTACATTCCTTTCCTCGTAGCATCCAAATAAACAAATGTTCTTTGGAATAAAGGTGAACTATTAGGCAATGGCCTCTTTACCTTTAACTTTACGATAAAACTAGAATTCTTATACATTAAGCCACATTTGGATTCAAAATACGTCTTGAAATAAACTTAGAATAGGAATTACTATTTCATTTGATTGTGAAAAAATCAAAATAAACTCGAAACAGTAATTCCTATTCTGCTTTATTTATTTCAGAATAGCTACTCCGCCGGAAGAGTGGAATAAAGTTACTCCGTTAAATTTTTTGGGATACATGTATATATGTGATATGTTTATTTTTTATTTAAAATTTAATACATATATAATATAATGTATACATATTTTAAATTAGATATATATCTTAATAATCAAGTTAATTATTATTAATCTATATATTTTTCATTTGTTTCAACACTTATTCTGATATTTATTCTATTTTTTATTCAAACCATAATATCTCCTTACATACTTATTCACATTTAAAAGGAAATTACTTCCAAATTGAATAGCGATACTATCAAAATAATAATACATTTTTACTTATTCCTAATGTTCTTATTCTACATCCAAAAAAAGACTAAAATATAACAATTGTTACGCTCCAAATTTTCCACAATAATTTAAAACAATTAAATTATGGGAAAATTAAAGCTAAGCAGTAAGTATCTAACTACCAGGAACTTGTGTGTGTGGCTAGCAGACTCCAGACTATGTGCACTACGCTAAACCAATCGCATGCCTGCACCTGCAAACCAAAACTACAAGGAAAACACATGACCAAAGTCACCCAGTACGCACTCCAAGGAAAACCACGGAAAACAAATCTATAATTTATTTTCCTTTTAAATTCATTTCGCAAACTTTTCCTCAAAACATCATAACTAGTCTCACACCGACCAAAACCACAACCAGGGCTCTACTAACCCAAAGCCACAAGCAAAGGCCCTCAATGGCCAAAACCACACACAGTGAGTCAGGAAGCTCGATGCCAGGCAACCTAACTCTGGCCACACGCAGTCCATCAAGGAGCTACCACGACGTTCTGCACTGCCACGGTGAACCCACCCTATGCAGGAGCGATCACTGTCCCGCGATTCTCCCACCTAGAGAACCCCTACAAAGCTAACCCCTCCCTGGGAAGGCTATCCTGTCTCTCAGAATGCTACCAGCTACGGGGCACGTGTCCCACCCGCACTAGTCACCACAGGATACGTCTCCTCACGGTGTCCTCCACACACGGTGCTCAGGAGGGAGTGTCATACCTCCACACTCGACGACACCCGAGCCTTAGTACTCACAGCGACAGCAGGAGTATCATACCTCCCTGTCATGCCACAAGACACCTCAATCCACAGACCACAACCCTAGCCTTGAGACGACAGTCAAGGAGTCTCATACCTCCAGGACCCAACGCCCCTCAGCCTCAGGTATCTCGGCCCCCGACCTCAACCAGGGAGTCCCACCCGACCACCCGAGAATGTCGTCACATTCCCTGTTCCTGATGACATGGTCCCACACTGTCTCGGCCCACATAAACAAGAAAACATTTTCCCAAACCAGGCCAACTATTTCTTTGAAATCCATTTTTAAAACCATTTCATATCTTTGAAAATTCTTCCAAAACCTCGGTAAACGGCCCGTCAGGTGTCCCAAGGGACCACCACTGACGGCCCACAATCCCATCTCAATGGGACAAAACAAAGTAATCTAGAAAGCCCTCGGAAAATTCATTTTATAAACATATTTGGGCCCAGAATCGACATGCCGAAAACAGGTTTGGTATGCCGAAAATCCCTGGTTCGGTCAACGGTCAACACTAAGGCCAAATTCGGTATACCGAAACTGGTTCGGTCAACAGAAATCTCCTGATTCGGGCGATCGTCCAAAATCAGACGACCGATGTTCGACCAGAGAACCTAAACTGACAGAAAACAGGTATACCGAATAGAATCGGTATATCAAAATCCACTGATTCGGTATGCTGTTTCCGTTTCGATATGTCGAATTCTGCGAAACCAGAAAACGGCTCAAACCCTATAGTCCGAAATCTCCCCAACTAGGACCCCCTAAACAAGTACCAAAAATCTTGCATAAAACATAAGATGTAGACCCTTGAGTCTTCAAATCCTGACAAACAAAACTAAAATCCATTCACCATGCCTCAAGATATAAAATCAGAAAGACAAAAGGGTCAAAACGACCTAAAACGCACCAACCATCATAAATGCCAATAAATTCGCCATAAATTCTCATAAAATCATAATAAATTCTAGGAAAGCATATTTACCTAGATTCCATGCAACTCTATCAATTTCTACCATTTTCATGCTCTCTATTACATGAAGTGGAGATGCGTACCTGAAAATGCCTCCGGTGAACTCCGGCGACCACGGCCTCGCCATGACCCCAAAGACGCTCCACCCAAGCTCCATGCGCCACCCAAGCCACCGCAGTCCTTCCGCTTTCCTCCCTCCCTCTCTCTCTCTCTCTCTCTCTCTCTCTCTCTCTCTCTCTCACAGCACGTAACAGGGGGAGAAAAACAGGAGAGATGAGTGGAAGGAGAAGGGGAAAGGAGAAGGAGGAGTAGGGAGGAAGGGAAAGATGGGTGAAGAAGGGAGAGGTGCGCGCCGAGGTGGAGAAGGAAAGAAGAAGAAAGAAGGAGAAGACGGCGATGAGCGGCGAGGAGTGCGGTGCGGTTTATAAAGCCTGCGCCCGTAGTAGCTGAGAACATGCTCACCTACGCGTTTCAGCCACCGACACACCGCATGAGCAACCAACCATCAGCCACCACCAACGAGGCCAACTACAAGTCTCAACCACCGGCCCACAAATGCAGGTCCCACGCAGACCCCACACCTGGGCCCCATAGGCACAATGCCACAATGCACAGTGCCAATCACGTACAGGGACACGCGAATAGAAGCCGACCCACGAAGTCCAAGCACAAAACCACACAACGGCCTCGGAACAGTAACACTCATCTAGGAATAAAATTTATAAAATGTAAATAATTACAAAATAAATTTTACAGGTGTTACAATAATAGTCCCACAATCTACTGTATTATACTTTGTAGCTTCCATATAGTAAGTCCACTGCTTTCTGCTTCATTCTATGGATTTTTAACTTGCTTACATCTAATCAAAGTTCTCAATGTATAGTAGTTTTTAGTACTTTGGCTTTCAAATCGGGGTCATCTCTTATCCTCTCCTAATAACGTTAGGCTAACCAAGAGAAGGTTGTTAATTTATTGTCCACACTTCTAATGTACTTATGTGTTGGTTGCATTGTTTTTATCTAAAATATATACTCACTCAACATCCAAGATGTATGGACTCTATACTCATAATTCAAATCTTTACATCTGACAATAACCATTTCAGATGTGTTCTTCAAAAGGGTAAAATTATACCTTAGAATAATATTTACATGTCTTACAACATTTCTAAAGGTTGAGGAGATGCAAATCTTATCCCAACTTCTAATTTGAAATTTTCAGTATCATACAAAGGGAAAGTCATCAATAGATTCTTCCTCCTCCGCTTGCTTGCCCTTCTTGCTTTCTCTTTCTTCCACTTCCTTAAACAAAAGCCTCATCGTCGTCAAACTCACAATCTAGTGAAGTAACCATGTCAACCAGTATTATATAAATATGGATGACTGGTTTGTCTTTAAATTTATCAAACATGACAAATATCTCTTGATCACCTTCACCTAGTAATACAATGCCATCTTCTAGAGTCCTGTTACATAGCTTATAATATATGGTACTCATTGGATCATTTCTTTTAGTAGCCCTTGCATCTCAAAAAATAACATATGATTATGGTAAACATGTGCATACTCAACTACTTTTCCATTCTTATATATTTTTCCGAAGCCATCATCCACAACCCTTCCCCTTTTCCCAAAATAAATCCAAAATTCATACAACATAGAACCCATTGAACCCTTCAAGTCGGAAACAAAAATCTAGGTAGGAGAGAGTCACCATATATGCTCATTGTTGGACATAATCACTAGAAGTTGAGAAGTCATCGTTGGACATGGAGAAGAAAGATAACAAATTGTTATGGCATAGTTGACTAGAGAGAGTGGAACGCACACTTCTCTCTTAAGTTTGAATCTGATGAACTGTAGGAGAAAAAATATTAGGAGGAATACCCTCTACTATCGTTTGCAAAAAAAGAAAAAGAAAAAGAAAGATAAAGTTTAGAGAAGATTTATTTAGAAAGGATATAACTAAAAAAAAGTGAAATTATTTAATGAAGGCTTTTTTTATGTATGTGCTTACATAGAAGAAGTATGTAGGCACCCTTTTTTTTCATAAATACATAAGAGAGAAGAAATAACCATATAGATATATTTATTAGATATCCATAAATACATAGTAAAATTTTCATTTAAATTAAACAATTATTGATCATTGATCTAGAAGTTTTAAAATTTAATATATATTTTTAAATTCTAACCGTTAATTTTAGATCAAAAAATAATAGTGAATATAACTCAGATTAGGATGAAACTTTAATACATAGTAAATTATCTTATAGATTAATTAATTATATAAGTAGATTTTATTTAAAAAAAAAAAATGAGGTGCTACAAGGAAATCTTCGTGGATGTACCTACACATATCATTTTATGTTATTTAACAGTGTTAGTGTTTAAATTTATTTTTGAAATAAAGTAAAAATTTAGGATATCAAAATAAACTATTTTAAAGTTGAGAATAGTAATGTAACAATCGAGTATGATTTAAGGTACAAATACAACAATAATACTTTAAAAAAAAATTCAAAACACTCATTGCCACAATGCCACTTACATTTTGATTTCGATTTCTCCCGCCACACCAGAGTGCTCTGGTCTTGACTCCAATGGCGGCTTCCGGCAAAGAGGAGAAGGTCTGGCTCCTCGTCCGGCGGCAAGAGGAGTGCAAGACTGCATTCCGGGATCTCACGTCCCAGATCCACCTCGGTCTGATGGAGGTTTTGTGATCTGATGAGCTGGTGGTTAATTTCGATGAGCGAGGATTCGTGTTTTTTTTTGTTGTGTTCGTCATGGATGGAGTTTGTTTGGTCTGCAGGCGAAGGAGGTGTTCGATTCTCTCTCGGTTCCTCTGATGAAGCTCGTCGGGATCAAGACAGTGGAGATGGCTGGGGATGGACGATCCAGCTCTGTCCTCCGTAGTCCAGACCTTCTTGGAGTAAGAATTTCCTCCCGGCCAATAAATTTCTGCTTCTCTTTCGTATTTCCGTTCTATGATTGCAAAATTTTTATCTGCTCACGCTTTTCTGGTTTCTAGAGGACTAAATCGAGGACTGAATCGTTTTGCGAAGGCAGCAGATCCCCGATGATAGGCGTTCCATATCACAGATCATACGAAGTGAGAGCTTCCAGAACTCAAACTCCAAATTCGAAATATCTACTGTCTTCTACTTTATTCCATTCGTTTGAGATCTGTTTCCCCCAAATCCATAAGCTTTCCACTGTTCTAATTACAGACAAATGGATCTGTTGCTAATGGGAGATCGCCGTTTCTGGGAGTTCGACATCGAACATCCGGTGAAGTGAGATTTTGCAGAATTGGAATCCTAAATTTCCTCCAAAAATTCTGTTCTTTTTCATGTTTTGCTTCCATCTGCAGGAAGAGGTAGAAGAAGAAGAGAAACATATTTCTAGGGCGCGAGAAGCAAGCGAAAAGCTGAAATCGAGCCAGAACCAGAGCATCCGCAACCTGATCCATCTCCTCCGCGGCGTCGAACACCACGTCAAAGCCCGCCACGGCTCCCTCCTCCAGGCCCTCGACTCCCACCGCGACTCCCTCCACCAGTTTCTCGTTAAGTCCACCACCTTCCTCTCCTCCCTCCCCCACTCCCACCCTACCGTCACCGCCCACCTCACCTCCCGCATCCTCCGCGCCGCCGCCGCCCAGGCCGCATCCACCCTTGACGCCACCGAGGACGAGGTAGGCTCCCTCCTCGAGTCCGTCGCGGAGCAGATGTGCGTGCCGATGGTGGAACACGTGAATTCTCTCCGGTCCGACGCCTCGTCGGGACCGGCTACGTTGATACCCGAGCTGGTGGGGGAGTTGGAGAGGGCAATGGCAGAGAAGAGGAAGGCAGTGGCGGAGAAGGAGGCGGCGCTGGGGGTTGCGATGGTGGAGGTGGGGAAGGCGAGGAAGAGGGCGAGGTTGGAAGAGGCGGAGAAGGTGGAGGCCATGAGGCTACTCCGAGAGTACCAGCAGAAGTTTCGTGCCATGAGGGAGATCTTCGTGGGGTCATTCTCGGAAAACTCCCACCAAAACATTCCCGTCCAAGTATAAGCCAATCTCTACCGTCTGTTTTTCATCTGACGGTTGAGATTTGAGTTTTTGTGCTATATTGGTTTTGTGTAGGGAAAGCAGCCGTTGGGGGGTAGCGATTATGACGACTACGTGGCTGTCAGGAGGCCGGTGACGAGAAGCTACACGCGAGACGTGGTGGCGCAGCGGACGCCGTCCCCTGTTGTTCAGGAGCGCTTGGAGGAGACGTCGCCTTCGTTGGTGTGTGGTGCTCGTGAAGTGGCGGCAAGTCGCATGAGGAACCGTAATGGGTTTTCGTCGCCTGTCGTCAGGTGATGAACTTTGAATCTTCTTCTGATAAGGTTTGATTGCTCGGATGTTTTGTTCCATTTTTGAATTTTATCAATGATAAACTGTAAATGCTGGCTATTAGTGAGTCACTCGATTGATCGGATTGGACTGTACAGGCGATGCATCTTGGAGTATTTCTAGTATTTGATTATGATTCTGATTTCTCATAAATTTTGGCAAAGCTGTTGGAAGATGAACTTCTTGGGAATCTGTCATCCATTTTTATTTTGGCAAAATCTGGATTTGCTCGAGATT